>JBBPBX010001269.1:81639-106267 GCA_038048925.1 Garcialebias charrua
CCCTTCAAGACAGGAAACGTGAGGGGCTCCCTCCTGGGACTCCTCGAGACAGGAAACGTGAGGGGCTCCCTCCTGGGACCCCTCAAAACAGGAAACGTGAGGAACCCCTACCAGGGAGCCCTCTAGAGATGCTGGAGCTGCAAGCACCGGAAGACCTGCTGCTGCAGGTTCTGGACGACCCGCTGCAGGATCAGGATCTTCTGCGGCATGGCCTCCTTCGGCAGTAGAGACAGGATCCGAAGAGCTGGGACCAGGAGCCGAAGAGCCGGAACCAGGAGCTGAAGAGCTGGAATCAGGAGTCAAAGAGCTGGAAGAAGGAGCCAAAGAGCTGGAACCAGGAGCCGAAGAGCTGGAACCAGGAGCCGAAGAGCTGGAACCAAGAGCCAAAGTGCTGGAACCAGGAGCTGAAGAGCTGGAACCAGGAGCCGAAGTGTTGGAACCAGGAGCCAAAGTGTCGACAGCCAACAAGTCTGCAACAGGCGAGGAGTCATCCATCAAGTCTTCTGCAGGCGAGGAGTCATCCATTAAGTCTGCTGCAGTCGGCGAGTCGGGCGGAGTGAGGGCTTTAGACCCACGTCTACCCCTCTTTCTGCGGCGTCGAGAAGCCTTAACTGCAACAGATGAAAGCAGGGTAGCGCCCTCTGATGATGACTGACTGGTTGTGGTAGTAATGGCTGCAGGATGCTGGTTTGTTGTTGTTGTAGTGATGGCTGTCGGATGCTGGTTTGTTGTTGCGAGTACAGGGCTGGAGGATGTGTGTGGCTGAAAACATGGGGGTTTTGCAAGCTAGGTAACAGGGACAGGTTCAGAATTGAAGACAGAGTTTTTTTTTTCCTTTATAGATGTCTATCCATCTATAAAAGAAGACAGAGTTGTTTAGGACTAGTAATTGAATTGGTTCAGTGGTGGTTGATTTTAGAGCAGTCCTTATTTTAAACAAAAGCTGCTGATATTCAGGGATCTGGATGAGACCAGGATGAGACAACAGATGTCTTTCTGCAAGAGAAAGCAAAAAACTCTGGCAGTCCGGGTTGTCTAAAGCAGAAGAGACTAAACTTTGCAAAGTTAGGTTTATGTGGAGGAGGTCACTGTTTTGGAGCTGGGATGCGTGGGACCCAGTTTCGCAGGAATGAGCAGAGACGGCTGGACGTGTGGTGTCCAGTTTCGCCCCCACCTGACTCCTGAGAGCTGGGGCCACGTCACCCGTTCCCACAGCGACACTGGGGCTGATTCCAGGAAGCGTGGTCTCGCCGGACCCAGCAGGAACAGATGGTCGGGACGGAGGAGTGGCGGATCGGCGGCGGTGAGACTGGGGAACAGGAACAAACCAAAAATCGTCCTCGTCCTCTCCGGACGTCCATCCGGAAACGACGAGCGGAGCTGGAACGAGAGACGAACAGGGAAAAAACATTGAGCGGTTCTCACGGAGCTGAACCCGTCCCTTCTCCTCGAGAACCCGGAGGGGAGAAGGCATATTCTCCACCCCCCGGCTGAAGTCCTCTTGGGCCGGCGTGGGAACAATCCGGAAACCACCACAACAAAACACGGTCCCCTCCATCCACTTGAACACGAGAGGTAAGTGTTTTAAATATTTCTAAGGAGAACCCTGCCCGCTGGATTCTAAATTGGTCGCGTCGTAACTGTCAGGATTTACACCGAGGCAGGTACGAATCCAGTTGTGCAGGCAGAGACTCAGACTCAGAGGTATAAAATAAATACTTTAATAATAATAAATCAAAGAACTGGCATGGCAGCAAAACTTACATTTCCAAACAGAACCATCAAGACGAGACCAAGACAGGAACAGGACAAGACTAGGCAGTACCTAACGACGACGCGACAACAAACAGACTGACAGACAGAGTATATATACACGCACAAGACAGGAACGTCATTACAAACACCTGGGGACAATTAACCAGAGACAAAACAGGGAAACTAAACCTGAGACATAGAAACTAAAACTTAAACTAGGATGACAGGACTGAAGATTAAACTGAGTAAACAAACATGGACTAAACTAGAAATAAACAAACATGGACTAAACTAGATTAAAGAACAGGACTGGAACAAGGGAAACTAAATAAAACCAACATAGATGACTGACAAGAAAGTAAACTGAGTAAACAGACATGGAGAACAGACAAAGGATGCCCACTAGATGGTGCCATCCTTACATGCCAGTTTAATTTGCTTGTGTATGTTTGACTGATCCGGTGTGGGAGGGGAGGGAGGGGGAGGGGTTTCTGTTAATTGTGTTTTTTGTTTTGTTTGTTTGTATGTAAAAAAGTTAAAATTTAAAAAACAAACAAACTTTGTTTAAAATAAACACTTTGGACAGGTGTTGCCATTTTGTAGTATTCTCATAAGGACTATATTTACCAGAAGCCAAGAGTGCCTGTTGAAATATGTGGGACAGTTCTGATCTGATTGGAAAAGTTCAGTGCTTATTACTGTACAGTGACTTTGGCACCCAGCAGAGAACCGCATGGAACCCACTAGGAACCATACCAGAACCAGACTTCCAGACCCATCGGCGAATCCGAGAGCTGCTAGATGGCCCAAGAGGACTTACGAGTGTAAAGGTGCCACCGCAGGTCCAGCTACTCTATGGAGCACACCGTTACTTTTTTCTCTTTATTGGACTGCTCAATCGGACCACTGGTCCCGCACCAGCCACCCAAAGGACTAGGACTCGTTGGGGTGAAGGTGTAAGTGGTTCAGAGAGAACATTCACACACAAGATCAAAACCTTAGAATGAGAGGGAGATTCCACTCAACGGTTCCACTCTTTCATCATTAGAACAAAATATGGAGAAAGAAATGGTCTTTTAATAAAAATAAATGTTATGAAACTGGATGTTGTAGATCAGTGGTCCCCAAACTGCGGCCCTCCTCCACATTTGGTCCGGCCCCCAGAACAATACCAGAGAACATGTGGATTTTTTTTCATTTGTGTATTTGTATTTGATAATAAAGTTGGACATTTGCAATAAAATGTTCCTTAGTTATGAACTATTTTGAACTATTGTTCCACATTTATCGTGTCAACGTTTGGGGAAAAACTCTGACACATCCAAAACGTGACATTCTGTTCCACCCTTTTGCAGTCTGTGCCCCTATCTGGCAACCCTCAGAAAAAAAATCCTAAACCCGCCCCTCTCAAAGACAGAACTGAATAATGGTGAAAAGATTAGGTAAGAAAAAAATTGATTCAGAAGTATTGAACGCCTTTTTTGATTTTATCATGTCCTGGACGACTGAGAATCTTCACCAGCTTAAGCTGCAGTGGACAAATGATTATTTTTTTGTTCAATGCAAAGAAAAGGCTGTCCGTCTCATCTGTAAAGAGGCGGTGGCGGTATTCAAAGAATACAATCTGCGGCGACACTATGAATCCCGTCACAAAGACAAGTATTTGTGGTGTCTGAAGCTTTGTGGTGTTTTGCTAGTTTTGATACTTTGCATTTCACTTTCTATTTCTCTCCTATGTTTTTTTTTTCTGTTGTTTGTTGTTTAAGGAAATTCTACCATTGCTGTTCATCATTCTTTAGTTTGTAGCAGGTCGCTTTTGTAAATGAGCCCTCGAGGCTCAATGAGATAGTCAGAGTCAGAGAGTCTTTATTGTCATTTGCACCGCATGTGGTACATGTGATGAAAACGAGATTATGTACACGGGGTCCCAGTTACATCCAACAACAAATGCAAGAGAAAAACAGTAATAACATCTAGAATTAACTAAGAAAAACATCAACTAGTAATACACTAAGCCCTAATGTAATGGAAAAACATCATTATAAACAGCAGCACGAACATGAGTTTGTATGAGCAGATGGTCACAGATGAACACAGATGAACACAGCAACAAGAAAACAGATCAGCATCAGCATGATGTGATATTTTGCAGTGTTTATTTTTATTTTATTTTTATTTATTCATGAGTCTAACAGCCTCAGGGTAGAAGCTGTTCCTCAGTCTAGTGGTTCTACATTTGATGCTCCTCAACCTCCGTCCTGAGGGGAGTGGGGCAAAGAGTGAGTGTGCTGGATGAGTGAGGTCTTTCATGATGCAGGTGGCTCTTTTTTTTACCTGACTAAATAAAGGTTGAATGAATGAAAAAAGTATGATAGCTTGCGTGGCCTAACATGCTAACGCGGAGGGGCTAACGCTAATGTGCGCAGCCTTTTGGATGGACACCGCGGAGAACCGGCTCCCAGTAAGTTATTCACTACTAATTAACTATTTATTATTGTTCCAACATCTGTGAAGAACCCAGAAAGGGTTATTTGATTGGGCATTCTGGAAAACAATACATGTTTATATTTAGGCACTCCTGCAATCGTCACACCTTTTCCTGTTACAAACTGACTCTGGTCCCCCACCAGAGAAGGGAAAAGTTATGTGGCCCTCACAGGAAAAAGTTTGGGGACCCCTGTTGTAGATCATCAAAACTTTGCCACACTGTGTTTGTCAGAATAAAAATTAAAGTTCAGCTCACAAAATTTTAAAATGTGACTTATTTTTGTTTTATACCTGCAGTGCACATGACATGTTTGAAAATTTACTTCAGTGTTAAAACACTAAGTCCATATTACTATGAAGTCCAGACTTTTCTGCATAAATCAAGGTGTTTGTATCTGTGTAGAACAGTGCGAGTGTCTCCAGGTCCAGATGTCCTCTCAGCATTTACTCTGATGCCTGTTGTTTCACCTTTTGGAGGAAGCTGCAGCTCTGCCATGAGCTGATCCCTCTCTACATGCTCCTCACGTCCAGCAGGTGGAATCTCCAAGGACACGATCACCTTTTAGCTGTTTGTCAGGTGAAGAGATGGTTGGCAGTGGTGGGTCCACCCTCCAGGCTCTGCTTCCCTTCTCTGTTGGCAACCTGAGGTCAACAAGAGCATCCCCCCCCACCCCTTGTTGCTCTGCATCCAGTGAGCCACGCTGAGCTTCACCTGCTGAGCAGCACTATCCACCCATAATCTGTTGCACCTCTGCCCTCTTTTTGCCAACAAGACGAACAGGATCCTGATCATTTCCTGTCGCTTTAATGGAAAGATAAAAAATTATAGAGATGTATCACATGTTTGCTCTAAATTGTTATTGCTGAATGTAAATGTTTTTAGTTTGCAAAACACAAATAATCTGTGGTTGTAATGGCTCTTCATGATCTGAGCTAGAAAAAATATAGTTTCCTCTTTACAAACTTTTATTATATACCTTGATTAAAATTAAAAGTCTAGCATTTGTTGAAGAAATACATATCACCCATGCCAGAGTTTCACACTGAGATCATCTTGTGAGGAAAAATGAGAGCCTGTTGAAACCGTTATATTTAAACCTTCAAAATAACATGCTAAATCTAATTCAATATCTGGCAATATTTGTTTGTGCTATGTGTTGTGAATGAAACACCAAGTTTTAGCTCAGTACTGTACTTGTAAAAATCACTCAGGTTCAGCCAGCTTGGAGTGGACTAAGTTGTGGTGGCCATCAGAAATCGGTTCAACAGATGTTTATGTACATCCAATACTTACTTTTTGCAAGTTCACTGAAGTTCATTCAGGAATTCATGAGATATTTTGCTAACACACATATGTTGTTGTGTACAATAGATAATGGTAAAGTTTTAAAAGCAGATCTTGTCTTGTCAGTTATCACTCACAATGAAAGTTGGAAGCTTATTTACAAGAACATTTTGCTGTGGACTCCAATACACAATCAGCTGTAGACATGCATATGTTGAGATCTGTCTGAATTTTTTTTTATCAAACGCCTTTTAGTGAATCCAGAGATATTTTGTAAACAATACAGAATAACAAATACACACAGACAAAAGCATTATTGCTCCATATTTGGGTGACAAACTTGGCTCTACTAAATAAATATCGACCTCCTTTTACATGTGTGCAGTGGAGAGCATCCTGTGATGGGGTATGGTCGTGAGATGGAGTAGTCGTGCTTGCCAGTGCTTCGGTTAAAACTTAATTCTTAGCACCACCAAGCCCTCTACATATATGTTTTTTTGCCTACTATCGCACACACAACTTCCATCAAACATTTATTTTCAAGATTTTGAATTAAAAATGTCTCAAAAGTCAACAAAATAGAGTAAGAAGGATGACGCTGGCCTAACCCTTGAGGCAATTACGTCACTGCTTGAGGAACACAGCGCAGCGTTGTCAGCTGAGTTCAAACAAACTTTCAATCAGTTGGATGTCAAACTGGACCAGACCCGGCTCGCGGTGGAGGAACACGACCAGTGTGTCTCATCACTGGAACTTGCCACTGATGACCTGAGCCAGTGCCTGACGGAGGTGGAAAACACCTGTTCAACTCTTCAGGAGGACAACGCCAGACTAAAGTCTAAACTAGCGGATTTAGAAAGTAGAAGCCAACGGCAGAACATTCGTATTCTGGGCCTACCGGAGTCTATTGAGAGCGGACGCCCCACAGACTTCTTCTCCAACCTGCTGTGCGACATCTACGGGCATGACACTCTTCCATCTCCACCTGAACTGGACCGGGCTCATCGAACCCTCGCCCCGAAACCCGCCTCGGACCAGCGGCCGCGCCCGGTTATTTTGCGACTGCACCGGGTCCAGGTGAAGGAGCTCCTCATTTGAGAGGCTCGACGCAGAGGCCAACTTGAATACCGGGGGAAACCGGTGCGGATCATGGAGGATTACACCCTTGAAGTCCTTAACCAGCATGTGGAATATAAGGATGTGATGGTTGCACTGTTTTCTCTGGATTTAAAACCTGCTTTGCTTTTTCCTGCCCGACTCCGTGTGACTTTACCTGATGGGCACAGAAGGTGGCTGGGCTCTGTGGAGGAGGCGCAGAAGTTCATGGACACCTTACCTCAGGCCAGGGCCGGCCCAAGCCTCCATGGGGCCCTAAGCGGAATTTGATTTGGGGCCCTCTATTTCTGCTAATAATATGGATTACTGCAATCAACAGTCAGATGATCAGATCATTCACCTACCTAACATAAACTCACTGCAACTCTGACGGCCCTGTTTACATTATACTAAATGTATAAACAGAGGCGGTCCGTGGTATGAGCGACTGGGGCTGTAGCCCTGGGCGCTGTCCAGCAGGGGGCGGCATAACACAGCATAACACCCCCCTCCCCACCCGCTGGGGTTACTTGTCCGCTGGCGCCCACATCGCTGAAGACATCGCGTTGGAAAGAAACAGATTATTACTGCAAATTATTGAAGTTTGAAGATGGAAAGGAAAAGGTCAAAGCCTTCAGGTGCACAGTTTAGGAAAAAGAGAAAAGAAGAAGAGGAGAAACGAGCAAAAGTTAAAGGTAAGAAGAGCTGCTGTGTTTCACTTTCAGTTTCGTTTCTTGTTGCGTGAAATGCTAGGCTGTAGGCTAGCTTGCGGATGCTAATTGGTTAGCTGCTTAGGACGACATATTTTGTTAACAGAGGAAAATATTACAGCATGGAAAGGTAATAATAATCTTTAAGATGGATCCCTCTCACGTCCCAGTTTGTACTGAGTGATGGACTGAGCAGATTTATAGATTTTCGCACGGTTTGCTTTGTTAGAAATGGCAGAGACTGTGTTATGATACAGAACAGTTAGAAAAATAAGTAGAATTATTCATTCTGTGATGTTGCTTGAAGGTTATCATTGGTTGAACAAACTGTGAAATAAGGGGCAGATATAATAAGATTTCATCTTCTTTCTGCTCCCTTCATTTTATCCTACTTGTATTCTTGTATCTGATGAAACTGTCTTGTATTGTTCTTTTAAAATGAATGAATAAACATCAAATCAAATCAAAACCCTGGCTGTCACACACAAAAATCTGTGCTTTTATAATGAAGTACTGTACTGTACTTTGATTAATGCTCCTAAACAAACACAGACTTATAGCTCATTATTAAATACGTTTTCTATTTTAATTAAAATACTGTTTGATTGCTTATTTAAATTTATACTGTCTCATGCAGTCAATCCTCCTGAGCTTTCTGTGCACACCAACAATAAGTTCTCCTTCTATGCCCTCAGTACAACACTGCACTTTAAGGGGAACTCAGACTTGGATGGCAGAGAGCTTGTAAGGGAGCTCAGGAACTTGCCTGATTTGCCATCAAAGTCTGTGACTGCTCTTGAGCTTCTAAACTTTGTCCATGAAAGTGACCTCTCAGAAATTTATCCAAATTTGTGGACTGCTCTGAGAATTGCAGTTACCATTCCTGTCACAGTGGCTGGAGCAGAAAGAAGCTTTTCAAATTTGAAAATAATAAAAACATATCTGAGGTCAACTATGTCTCAGGAACGCCTCAGTGGTCTGGCAGTCATCAGTATCAACCATGCAGTTGCTGAGCAGATTTCACATGATGAGATTATTGATGACTTTGCATCCAGGAAGGCAAAGAGGATCAATATTTAGGTGACAGCATTTCTAATTACAGTATGTTTTGTGTTTTTGCTTTTAATCCACATGCTGTAATTATATCTTATTTTACATTTTATGTTGTGTTAAACTCTTGTTGTTCAAAGTACATACAAATAGTACAAAAAGGTTTGGTAAAAGATTCATTTGCACAGTAGTGAGCATGAACTTTCTTATTCATTTGTACCGTTTACTATGTATTTCTTGTTTGAAAAAAAAAATTAAAAGAAAGTGTTCTAGTGATGGTGGAGTGACCTTCTTATACAAACTGCCTGTCATGCACCACACTGCAGGCAGGGGGCACCATTTAGCAGCAACCCAACTGCCTGCGCCCAATGGGGGGGGGGGTGGAGGGGGCGCCGTTGGGGTTGCTCGCCCGGGGCGCCAAATAGGCTAGGACCGCCTCTGTGTATAAATCACGGGGCACTAAAAGTAACAAAAGAAAAAAAATCACCAGTATGCAATGTAGTTTACAGCAAAAGTGTCATCTTGTTCATTATCTGTGGTTCCAAAGAACCGCAACAGTAATGTTCAAAAACATTTGTAGTGCAAGATCAACAACAAACAGATGACTTAGATGCATAAAAATAAATGAAATTGTGCAAAAACAGACAAAATAAAATAACAAGGAAATAAATAATGTAATGAACAATTACTTGAAACCACGTAAAATGGTTAAATAATTAATTTGAAGTTGAATAATTAGATATTAAAACTATGTAAATGTATGCAATTTATAAAAGCTGAGCTTAAAACATTAAACTGTGGCATGTGAAGAAGGAGAAACAAACTGATCTGCAAGCAGTTGCCTTTAATCCTTCGAACGTCAAAACCAGAAACAGAATGAATGGATTTACACACAAACACTTCTTCTTCTTCACCTCGCTAAACCTGGGGAGCACCTCGCTGGCTCCTCCTACTGGGTGAGAGAGATGAGGCCACATACCTCACCAACACACCACACAGCCCCCCCCCCCGAACACCCAGAAGGGCAAATACAAAACATATCAGTCTCTCACAGGGGGCCTAATCAACCTGCCGAACCGACTGCGTCGACTCGGGGGCGGAGAAACAGCTGGCACCCGTGCAGGAACAACATTTTGTGCCACAGGGGGAGGAACACAGTTGGGGGGAGAAAACGGAAGATGGGGTCGAGCAGGAGGGCGGCCGCGTCTAGGAACCTGAGCCGGCAACACCTCTTCATCAACCAACACATAGGCTGGCTTCAGGCGGTCCACTGTAACCAGCTCTCTACGCCCACCCATGTCTAAAACAAAACTTTTCGCGCCTCTTTCGAGCACCCGAAACGGCCCGTCATACGGAGGCTGAAGGGGCGAACGGTGGGCGTCACGTCGCACAAAAACAAAACGGGCAGACCGGAGTGCTGTGGGCACAAACGCCTGCGGGAAACAATGGTGCACAGGACCCGGAACCAAAAGACTACTCTGCGAATAGGGGTCCACCGCTTCGGGGAACCGCGGAGCGGCAGCGTCTAACAAAAACTCCCCTGGGATTCGTAAAGGCTGACCAAAAACCAACTCGGCTGATGAAGCGTTGAGGTCCTCCTTAGGAGCTGATCGCAACCCAAGCAGCACCCACGGCAAACGCTCCACCCAGCCAACGTCTGTTAGCGCAGCACGTAACGCCGCCTTAAGAGACCGATGGAAACGTTCAACCAACCCGTTAGCCTGAGGGTGGTAGGCGGTAGTGCGATGCACCTGCACCCCCAAGGAGCGCGCCATCTCGGACCAGAGCCCTGAAATAAACTGGGGACCTCTGTCTGAAGTGATGTCCGAGGGCACACCAAAACGGGCAACCCAAGTGGAGAGGAACGCACCAGCCACGTCGGAGGTAGTTGTGGAAGAAAGAGGAACGACCTCCGGCCACCTGGTTGTGCGGTCGACCACTGTAAGCAGGTGTGTGAAACCCCGTGATGGGGGCAGGGGACCAACTAAGTCCACATGCACGTGGTCAAAACGCTTGGCTGGAATGGGAAATGGTTCCAGTGGTGCCTTAGTGTGCCGGTGCACCTTGGCACGCTGACAAGCCACGCAAGCCGCTGCCCAACTCCTCACCTCTCTGCGTAAACCAGGCCACACAAAACGTGCGCTGACTAGTTTCACAGACGCGCGCACACCTGGGTGCGAGAGAGAGTGAACAGAGTCAAAAATGCGGCGGCGCCAACCTGATGGAACCACTGGGCGTGTCCGGCCTGTGGAAACGTCACACAGGATCAAAGGACCGCCCTCTCCCAATTTGACCTCCTCTAGCTTAAGCCCTGAAACGCCGGCACGAAGGGCAGTTATATCAGCGTCTCCCGGTTGGTCAGCGGCCATGGCAGAAAAATCTACCCCGAGGAGCACAGGACAAACGAGCACCCGTGACAGACAGTCTGCCACTGAGTTGGATTTTCCAGCCACATGGCGGACGTCCGTTGTAAACTCTGAAATGGCCGCCAAGTGCCGTTGCTGACGCGCTGACCAGGGCTCCGAAACTTTAGACATTGCAAACGTGAGTGGTTTGTGGTCCACATAAGCCGTAAATGAACGACCCTCCAGCAAAAAACGAAAATGCCGTGTAGCTAAGAATAGCGCCAACAACTCGCGGTCAAAAACGCTGTACTTGCGCTCGCAGTCCCGCAATTTACGGCTGAAAAATGCCAACGGCTGCCATGCGTCGCCAACGCGTTGCTCTACAACGGCCCCCACAGCTATATCCGAAGCATCAGTTGTCAACGCAATCGGGGCCTCTGAATCTGGATGGGCTAGGAGTGCCGCACTAGCTAACGCGGACTTAGCACCATCAAAAGCAGTGATCCGGTCCGGGGTCCAAACCACTGTGTCAGTCGCCTTCCTCGAGCGCAGGGCCTCGTAGAGAGGCTGCAGGAGATGGGCTGCATTGGGAATGAACCTGTTGTAAAAGTTCACCATGCCCAAAAACTCCTGCAACTTTTTAACCACCAGAGGACGTGGGAACTCTGCCACCGCCTGCACCTTGGCAGGCAATGGAACTGCACCCTGCGCGGAAATTCGATGACCTAAAAAATCGATCACCGGTAAACCAAACTGGCACTTAACCGGATTAATGATCAAGCCATGTGCATCCAAGCGCTGAAAAATTTCTTTCAGGTGCAACAGGTGCTCCTCGGTTGACGAGCTGGCCACCAAAATGTCGTCCAGATAGACAAACACAAAATCGAGGCCACGTAACACGGAGTCCATCAGCCTTTGAAAAGTCTGTGCTGCCCCCTCCATCTGCTCCAGCTCCACCAATGTACTCTGCACCGTGAACCGTCTGGTAGCCAGCAGGACCCGGTCCGCCTCTTCCGCCAAACCCCGGTAATCACCGGTAGATAAACAAGGGGAATTGGCCAAAGTAGCCCTCACTTGCGACGGAAGCTGGCGCAGGAAAATGTGAGGGAAAAGGAAACCCCCGTCGTCTGAACCAAGTAGCGACAGCATTTTGTCCATCATGTTCACAGCCGTGCCGTCACCCAAACCCGGCAGCGATAGCAGTTTATCAGCCCTCTCAGTTGAAGTCAAAGTGTACCTTCGAAGCAGAAACTCTTTGAGGGCGCCATATTTGCCCACGTGCGGCGGGTCGCGCAGCAGCGGCATGGCTTTGCGGGTTGACTGCATATCCAGAGCCGACACGACCAAGAAGTACCTGGTTTCATCTGCGTTCACGCCTCGGAGGCGAAAGAGTGCCTCGATGTGCTGGAACCACGAAACCGGGTCGCTCTGCCAGAACTCCGGGAGCTTAACACTCGCTGCGGAAACAGAGTCGGCTGGGGTCGGCTGCAACAGCTGGGCCGACGTCGCGGCTGCGGGGTCCGACGAAGAAACAACATCCTCTTCTGATCTTGACATATTTCACGCGGGGTCACCACTGTAGCGTGTGAAGAAGGAGAAACAAACTGATCTGCAAGCAGTTGCCTTTAATCCTTCGAGCGTCAAAACCAGAAACAGAATGAATGGATTTACACACAAACACTTCTTCTTCTTCACCTCGCTAAACCTGGGGAGCCCCTCGCTGGCTCCTCCTACTGGGTGAGAGAGAGATGAGGCCACATACCTCACCAACACACCACAAAACAACCTTTACCCACACATTTGACCTGTTTATGTTACTTCTTCCTTAATACTTCACAAACTTCCTAAAACCTGTGCTTCCACTTAGGGGGCCCCCTAGTGACCCTGGAGCCCTAAGCAGCTGCTTAGTTTGCTTATGCCTTGGGCCGGCCCTGCCTCAGGCTTCACAGCGCAAGTAATATTTAACTTTTCTTTTGACTGATGAGCAACGCGCTGTTTCCACACTGACTTTGTTTACGTTTACGCTATACTTTTGTTTACTTGAAGTGAAACAGATGAGCAGGACTCTGTCCATACTCAGATTATCTGAGACTATTTAGTTTTCACTGCCTTAAAAGAGTGCGGCTTTTTGGTTTTGTATTTAGGCACACAAATAATTGAAGTATTCATGTATAAAAATGTGTGAAATATATAATGTTTCAATATATTCTCTTGAACTACAGTATTAACATTTTTCCTCTTCTTATATACCTGTTGACTAGGGGCGCAGGAAAAAAAAATCGATTTAAAAAAAAAAGAATCTAGATTCTTAGTCCTAGCGATTCAGTCGATTCTAAAAGCCCCCAAATCAATTTTTTTACATTAAAACCCAAAAGATAAAGAAAATAAAACCATATCTCATAGTATATGAAACAATACATAAAATGAAAGGTGGCAGATAGAAGAAGAAATCTGACCCGAACCAGTGACCTCTAGGACCCGATAAAGATAAAGCGGGTAAAGATGATAGATAGATGGCTTTTGTTGAAAAGATTTACCAAACAAATCTTTTAAACAAAATCAATCCATACACATTTGAAACATGGATGAATGCAACATGATTTTGAAGTCTATTTTATTTTGTGTTAAATGTTTATGCAATACAGTAAGCTGTAATCTTTGTTTATGTTTGTATTTTGAATTATTTGTGATGGACTGGAGACATGTCCAGGGTGTCCCCTGCCTCTCGCACAGTGACTGCTGGATATAGGCACCAGTGACCTCCGGGACCCGATTAAAGCTGCTGCATTCTATTCATATACCCATCTGCTCACAATTCAGGCTGCTGTATTTATACTGTATTATTTGACATTATTAATGTTTGCTACAAGCATACATTATTGTTTTAAATAAATGTTTTATTTGTTTACATTATTGTTTAATCTTTTCATGATTTCAATTTAAAATCGTTTCAGAATCGAAAATCGATTCTGAATCGAAAATCGATCCTGGAATGAAAATCGTTTTAGAATCGAAAATCGATTTTTTTATTGAATCGGTGCATCAAAAATCGGAATTGAATCGATTCTCCAGACCCTAAGAGATTCGCATCCCTACTGTTGACCATAGTAATTTATCTAACTTTATGTTTGTATGTGTGCATGATTACACATACATCTATGTGCATAATTTTTTGGCCTTGCATACTTTAAAACTATTTTGTGAGGTGCTTATACATTTTTTTCTTTTATGATACTGGAGCACTAGTTTAGAAGTTAGACAGGAGCCTTATTTTTATTTCTTTATGGAACTTGTTGCTTTAGTTTTTTTTCCAGCTATCCAGGGTGGGAAGGGAAGGGTGGTGGGGGTCCATCACTGCCATTAATTTATATTTTCTTTAACTTTGCCAAGAACTGCACAGCCATCTACAAATTAGACTATATTACCTACTTTTCTTATACAAATTATTAGTAATATGAGTGGTCACTTGATGTTGTCAAGCTGGAACGTCAAAAGTTTGAACCATCCCGTTAAGAGAAGGAAGGTGCTTTCTCATTTAAAACAATTAAACACAGACATTGCTTTCCTGCAGGAGACTCACATTAGAAGTGAAGACAACAAACGATTACTGCAAACATGGCATGTGCATAGTTTTCATTCCTCCTTTCGAGCAAAGGCTCGGGGCGTCTCGATCCTCATCAGTCAAGACATTGCTTTTGAACCTTTTCAAGTTAACTCAGATAAATATGGTCATTTTGTGATTGTTTCCAGTAAATTGTACAAAACACCAGTAGTGCTCGTTAACGTTTATGCCCCAAATACGGATGATCGGTTTCTTTGAGAAATTATTTTCACTGCTCCCGGATCTTAACACATACTCATTGATACTCGGTGGTGACTTGAACTGCTGGCTGGATTCGGTTTTGGATAGATCCTCTACAAACCCTGCCACAGCCAGCAGGTCTTCCCACACTATCCGTGCCTTTTTATCGAAGTATGGCCTGTGCAATGTGTGGCGTTTTTTACACCCAGCTGAGAGAGAACATTCTTTTTTCTCTCATGTTCATCACTCATACTCGAGGATCGATTACTTTTTCATGGACAACAAACTTCTTCCCTCTGTCCGTGGCTGTAACTACCACAGTATTGTCATCTCAGACCATGCACCTGTGACTCTGTCTCTGTCCCTCCCAACATTTGTATAAGGAGTAGACAGTGGAGATTCAATTCAACGTTGCTGTCAAACAATGATTTCGTCACATTTATAGAGAAAGAAATAACCTTCTTTCTATCTATTAACAGAACTCCTGGGATCCCACTGTCAACCGTTTGGGATACCCTTAAGGCCTATCTTAGGGGGCAAATCATTTCATATACTGCCCGGCTGAGGCAAAAATCTCAAAAAGAAAGAACTGATTTAGCCCAGCAGATAAAAGAAATTGATCAACAATATGCTCAAAACAAATGCCCTAATCTGTACAAAAAAAAAGTAGAACTCAAAACTAAGTTTGATTTATTGTCTACATACTCAATAGAACAATCACTTTTGAAAAGTAAATCATCATTTTACATACATGGAGAAAAGTCAGGAAAACTACTGGCAAATCAGTTGAAGGGTGCCATGGCTAAACAAATCATCCCTAAGATCCAATTAAAGAACGGCACCATAACTCTAGATCATTTACAAATTAACAGAGCATTTAAGGACTTTTATTCCCATTTATATACTTCAGAATCCCAAACCAACAAGAATTTATCTTCTCACTTTTTCAAAAAGACCAATATGCCAAAACTCACACCCAACCTGAAAGATGCACTGGAGATCCCAATATCCCTGACAGAAATTGTGTCAGTGTATTGGTAATGCAGTCTGGCAAATGTCCGGGCCCTGATGCTTCCCTGCTGAATTTTTTAAGACATTTTCTCCATTACTTTCCCCACTCCTTTACTCGGTTCTCTCAGAGTCGTTTGACCAAGGATCCCTTCCAAAATCTTTCTTAGAGGTCTGCATTACCCTCATTGCAAAGAAAGGAAAAGATCCAGCTCATTGTTCCTCTTATCAACCAATCTCCCTTTTAAATACTGATGCCAAAATTTTAGCCAAAGTTCTTGCTCAACGGTTGGAAAAGGTCCTTCCTTTCATTATATCAAAAGACCAGGCTGGATTCATTAAAGGCAGGCATTCCTTTTTTTAAATCAGGTGCCTTTTGGACATTATTTATTCTCCTTCGGATACTGTCCCTGAGTGTGTTATTTCCCTTGATGCGGAGAAAGCATTTGATCGGGTTGAATGGGACTACTTGTTTACTGTTCTTGACAAATTTGGTTTTGGCCCCAATTTCATTACATGGGTGCAATTAATATATTCACATCCCACCGCAACATTCGTACCAACTCTCAGATATCGAAACCATTCAGTCTAGAGTGGTTTTTATTTTTTTATCTGCTTAGAACAACAGATGAAATTTGGCTTTGTGTTAATTCAGATGCCAAGTCAAGTCAGATTTATTTATAGAGCACATTTAAAACAGAAACTGTTACCAAAGTGCTTAACAAAAAGATCACATCTTCAAATAAAATGTAACAAGATATATTTACAGCACATTTATATTCATGGAATATTGATGAATGTTCAGTGGTAAATAAATGGGAACAAATATTTTATCTTTAGAATTTTACATCATATCCTAAGACTACCTTTTGAAATTACTTTAATACATCATATATTGTTCATTCATTCAACATTTATTTAGGCAGGTTAATCTCATTGAGCCTCGAGGACTCATTTACAAGAGAGACCTTTTTTCAACAAATAATGACAACAGGGACAACAAGAGACATTCAGAAGAGAGGCATACAGATTTTTTTTCCTTCCAAAGTCAAAGTAGCAAAACAGCTAGATTATAAGGCAAATGTAGGAACATGTCTGTATTGGTTCTAGCCAGGAGTCCAACAGATTCTTAAAACCATTTAGAGAGGTCAAGGTCGAGAGCTTCACATCTTTTTGTAAGATATTCCAGGAAGCAGGAGCAGAGTAGGAGAAGGCCCTTTTTCCAAGTTCAGTTCTCAGTGAGGGAACACTGCAGGTAGTCATGTCCTGAGAATGCATGCTGTAGCACTCATGCTGTTTGATGGTCTCCTCCATCATCCATCCATCCATTATCTTCTGCTTCTGGGTCATTGGGGCAGCAGCTTTAACAAGGCCATCATCCATCCACCTATGACAAACCACACACACCTATGACAAACCACACACACAGCATGTCGCTGAGCACACATTTAAAAACTTGCATATGTTTATAACAAGTGTTTTACATAATTGTGACAATTGAATCTATAAAACTTATTTTTTCAGTTTTAAAAATATCTGTGAGAAAAGTGAGTGCTGAGATTTATTGAAGCAAAACCGCTCAAAATTCAAAAGAGCAACTCAGGTAAGAGTGGTTTTTGAATTTACCATGTCCTGGATGCAGTGGCGGGCCGTGCATTTCATACCTAGCTCTTCAGTAGTGCTCCGTCTGAATCAATCCAACCCTGAATAACTTTAGTATTTGGAACTGTTAAAAGTACCTAGCATTAAATTTACAACCACACTAGAACACATGTTCACTAAACTGCAGCACGCACACACAATCTGAACTGAAGAAGTGTCAACTCTTCACTTTCACATGTAAGCACCAGTATAGTTAACTGGTGTTAACCATCATCCCAGTCCCAAAAAGCTCCACAGTGACTGGTCTGAATGACTATCGGCCGGTGGCCCTCACCCCGATAGTCGCAAAATGCTTTGAGAAACTGGTCATGACCCATAACAAGACAACCGTCAACATCAAGAGGACCCTCATCAGTATGCGTACTGTGAGAACCGATCAACAGAGGACGCAATCTCCTCTGTGGTCCACACTGCTCTCACCCACCTGGATCAGAAGGACTCCTACGTCCGTCTGCTCTTTGTGGACTTCACATCTGCCTTCAACACCATGATCCCCCAAACTCTGATAGACAAACGATCCACACTTGGACTAAGCCCCTCCCTTTGTAACTGGGTCTTAGACTTCTTAACAAACAGACCACAGTCCGTGAAGATAATAATAATAATAATAATAACTTTTATTTATAACGCACAACAATGTTTTTCTATTACATTAGGGATTAGTGTATTTCTAGTTGTTGTTTTCCTTAGTTAATCCTAGATGTTATTACTGTTTTTCTCTTGCATTTTGTTGTTGGATGTAACTGGGACCCTGTGTACATAATCTCATTTCATCACATGTACCACATGTGGTGCAAATGACAATAAAGACTCTCTGACTCTGACTCTCTGTAGTTCTGTGTAACATTTTGTATTTGTTTCTCATGCAACCAGTCACTCTTTCCACATTAATTCTAAGGTGTGCTCATGTGTTTTCAACATCATTAGCATCAAGTCGACACCTCCCTTTAGTGAATGATGAGATTTTAACTTCAGCACATCATTCATTTATACTTTTATTGGCTGGAACTGGGACCCTGTGTACACAGTTTCGTTCCACCTCACGTACAACATGTGATGTGAATGACAATGAAGAACCTTGACCTTGACTCCCACAGTCTTTAATATCAAAGCCTCTGTCTTTTGAGCCTCTGTAATTTGAGAGAAGATCACAGCTTGTTATGAGCTTGTCTGCACATCCATCCATCCATCCATCCATCCATCCATCCCAAGGGGCAGATAAAATAAGAATGGCCCTCATGCACGAAAATGTTCGTATTTTTATCCTAAATGTCTCCTACTTTTGTTCGTACGAAGCGTTCGTACGAACATGCCACGTCAGATCCAACAAAGTCTTCTATCCACAGGAAAAGCGTGTAAACGGGCTGCTTAAAGTTGATGGATCCCACCTGTTCTACTCACCTGCGCGTGCTCGCGGGAAGGTAATTTACATAATTTCCACCCCTCAAAACACCATATAAGGCCACGCTTCCTGCCTTCTGACAGCAGGAAGTGTCCATTCATTCAAACTCAAGAAGTAAAAGGAGGAACTTCACGCGTTCGGAGATCTGCTCTCAGTGGCGCTGTGGCTACCCCCCCACCCCCCGCAGGTGTCGGATGGTCAAATATCTCTAATTTTAGTGTACTGTGTTACATTATAGTTTCACTTATTCAGAAGAGCGCACCGCTGCCCCCCCACCCCCCGCAAGTGTCGGATGTGTTTTTGAACAGAAGCATTTTAAAATGTCTCGAAACTACAGTTAACTTCATATTAATATTGTAGTGCATATACTGTGTGTCCCGTGGGTCGTACAGTATCAGAAATCAAGAATAAATGGTTTGATCTGAAAATGGCTTCAAACAAACGTCTCGCCGCAGCACGGACAGGAGGAGGTCAAGGAATAGTCTGAGATGGTGGACAATACTGTAAATGCCACGCTGCGCAGACGCGTGCCAACATGTTTTGCAGCACAAATGTCATGCGCGCACCTCCTGGTCATCGCGCAACCACATTCTGCAGGTTATATTTCGAATCAGATATAATAATCTATTGCTCCGATGTTTGGCACAAGATCAGTCTTAATTCGTACTTGTTCTGCGGCGGTGTATGGGGATTTTATGTACCTGGGTGTTAATATGAGGAGCGGCTTTGATGACCAAGGGGAGCGCACGACTCACTGAAGCCTGCGCGACACACCAAACAAATTAAACTTAAAATTATAATTCTAATTCAAACAGAATAACCTATTGTCAAGAATAATTATGGTGCGTGATTTTTTTAAACCCAAAATATTTTCTAAATAACGAAATATGAAGTTATTCGTGGAGAAGATCCGTCTGGATGACAGCAGACTGACGCTCCTAAATTATACGACAGGTCCGGACCACTCGTAAATTTTGTTCGTATCTGAAGAAAATCGTAGGATACGAAAACATTGTTGGATGCCGCAAATGATCCTAAATCACTCGTACGCACAGTTTAAGAACAAATCTGTGCGTACGAACGGTTCGTGCATGAGGGCCAATGTTTTTCTTCAATCTGCTGCCTTTCATTTTATATTTGTGTTTTTTTTTCTTCTTTTTATGTGTATATTATTGTGTATTTTATTATAAAATGAATGAATGAATAAATAAATCAAATCAAATCCCTTGAACAGAAAATAAGGCACAGTCTGACCTGTTCTCATGTAACAGATGATTTATTTCTGCTCCTCTTTGTTCACACAACTGACATATTTGTAACTTTGCTGCTGGTCCCTATTTCTCATCATCTGCAGCTTCTAAGCTCATCTTCTGCAGTTTATTTAATTTCATATGAATGTTTGCCTTCAACAGGACATATCAGAACCCAGATCAGTAGTAAAAGTGACAACACTACAGTTTATTTCACAGTAACACAGATGTCCACTCAGACTACGTTTATATACAAAAATATAAACACAACCTGACACTAACCAGAATGTCTGGAACAAACTTATTTGGGGACACTGAGAAAGTTGTAACAGAACGTCTCACCTGATATCCAGGCCATTCACAGTGGTCCGTGCTGCACACTGCAGCGAGGTGTACTTGAACACATGAGCTGCTTCGTGCAGCAGGAAACAGCAAACAGAAAGTCCGTTTTCTATTTTTTTACCTTTCCGGTCGTGTGACCGGACATTACATCCAATAACACAGCAAGATTGGACCATTGCAAAACTGTTAAAACTACTTAGATTCTAAAAAAAAATTAGCGAAAAAGCTTATTTTACCGGACAGCCTGATTAGCCATTAGCCAGTTGTTTTTTTTAGCTTCCGCTCGGCGGACGTGACGTCACACATTGACTATCCAATCAAAGCGTGTGAATACGCTGACGTTTTCAGAAGCTAGAAGGCTTTTGGTCTCGGCCATAGACATTAACTCAAAATCTGATTGGTTGAAGCAACACCTTGGTCGACAGTGCTACATGGGTACAAGAGCTCCGAGTGAAGGCTTCTAATCTACCTAGCAACAATAGTGGCTGAAATGTGATTGGTTCAATAATAAATATGAAAATACACATCTGGATGCAGCAAAACCAGGGGAAAAGCAATGAAAGGAAGTGGACAGACAATTTGGAATTATGTAATACGTATTCATGGACAAAATATAATAAAAATAATAATAATAATTTTTAATTTTCATTTTTAATTTTTAATTTTAAATAATTGTAAGGCCTTCTCTGAAGACCTTGCAGGCCTGGAGAGTACGCCACTGCCTGGATGACTGAGAATCTTAACCAGCACAACATATAATTCATATATACCGTACTTTATTGATGCCAAAGTGAAATTAAATGTTAAACTCATCTTTGTTTCATTATGCTGATGGCTGTGTGCAGGAAGGATCTAGCAGTCTGTTTTACAGTGGATCTGAAGAAGCCTCTATGACTGTCTGATGAAGAGGGTGAGGGTTGTCTAATGTTCTTCATTTTATGAAGAATCATTCTTTGTACAATCTCCAATTCTGGTCCTGCTACTCCAGAAGATGGATGGCATCACTCATGATCGATGGAAGAGACAGTTTGAACTTCCTCTCTTCCGTCTTTGCTCTTGCTCTGCATACATTTTTCAACTCATTTGGGGCTGTAGTTGAGATGTTGAGCTTTTGAGATGTTATCAGCTGCTCCTGGTTATTGTTATGGTTATGCATCATAACAAATGTCCAAAAGTAAAAAGCTTTCAGTAAAAACACTTCCAGTTGTACAGCATCAGACACCAGAAAGTACAATGAGTTCAACTATTCCCTTTCTATGTGTAACCCCAAAAATACACTACATGCGTTACGGCTCCGCCCCGCTCCGGTCCGACCTCCGCAGCAAATACGCACCCATTATAATCAATGACAGTATTTACACTGGCGGCAGCGTGCTGCGACGAGCGGACGGCAGTCCGTCAAAATTAGAAATTTTTCTATTTCTGCCGGACGCCGGAGATGTGCCGGAGTCAACTTTTGAAGATTACGTCGCACCAACAGGAAAAGGAACGAGCACAACTTCCGTATTTACAAAATAAAATCACCACGGGCGGACTTAATCCTAGCTCTATACGGATTTATTTGTACAAAAATGCTTTCAAACTATCATTTATGACTACGCCTACAAACGCAATACAAGAAATAAATAAATAAATAAAGTATTTTATTCTGAAATGTAATACATCACTTCCTGTTGCTCAAACCATGTCCTGTCGCTCATTTACGAGAGAAGATCAAGGCAGCAGTCTCTACTGTTGTTCTCCTTCTTCCACCGAATGAATTGTTTTGTTCTGACTTACTTATTTATCACTTGATTTATCGCGCGATCTCGCAATTCCCGCGCATGCGTCTCGGAGCGGCGCATCCGTGAGGACCTGAGCTGAGCGGAGGAAGTGGAAATTGGACTCGCTCAGCTGCGACCTGCGGAGCGGGGCGGAGCGGAGCCGCATGTAGTGTATTTTTGGCGTTAGAGTGGCACTTGCTGCAGCTCCAAGATGGCCGCCAATCATCCACAGCTGACGGTCATCCACCTGATGAGCTCCACCAATACTTAAAGCTGTAGTCAAGTCCTACTCTTCGCTGGAGCATTGATGCCTACTCATGGTATTTATGCTTCTAGCCAGTTTGTGAGTACTTTGAGAGACACTTACCTTGTTTTTTGTTGTGTTTCCTGTCCTCGTTTCCATCTTGGTCCTGGGACCAGTTCTCTGCTCATCGTGTCTTGCCCTCCAACCACTTGCCTGACTCATTTCGCCCTCTGGAATTCATCTCAAGGAACTAAGGATTTCTCTGCAACATTCATTCTACTACTTCACCTGTAAGGAAAATAACAAACAAAACAAGATCAATCATCTTGAAAGAGCCTTCTGGTCAAGCCTTTCTGACAGTTTGTTTCATCTTCCAGGAAATCCAGAAGATCCCTGTACATATGTACAGTATATAGACTTGCACTGTAAATAATAAACACTGTTACTTTTGCACCTCTTCGTCTTGTGTCGTTCTGGGTCTCATTAACAACTGGGTAAACCTTTGAAATCATAACACTATGACCACTTTATTGTTTTTACATATTTTGTGCTAATTTCAGCTTACTTTTTTGTTGCTAGTTTTATATCTTTCAAAATATGAAACTTTATTAGCAAATATTTTCACCTTTGTTCCCTTAAACATTATTCTCTTAAATCTGTTTTCTTTTTTATCTTGTTGAGATTTTAGCTACTGTTCTGCTACTTTTAACTAGCATTTTGATACTTTCAGCAAAAAAATTGCTACTGTAACACCACCGCTTGAGGTGGAGAAGTGTCACGAACACATCTGAAGTTCGTGGGGTGGAGAAGGAGTAACCACGCTGAAAGGGAATAGCTTGACTGCACGGACTTTATTCAGCTCTTCAATACAACGTCATCCCCTCATGAACGCTGCCCGCGTCTCCCGTTGTTTTCGCCCGCTTAACCTGAACACACCCAAAAACCCACGAAGAAGAAGTCTCTTAAAGACACAGTAACCTAAATACGTAACTGCCCAAATAAATCATCTTACATCAAAATAAATCAAAATAAATCATCTTACATACTTCCCCCTCTTTAAATGAAATGTCCTCATTTCAAAATAAGGTAACCATAGTAACAATAAGAGAAAATAAATCATCTTCCCAAAACACAATCTCAGAACAATAAAACTTACAACAAAGTCCACATATAGAACAGTTTTTTTTTTTACTTTGTCACGACAACAGTCGTCGTGGCTTCCTAACCATGCGCCCACACCTGGTGACAACTGTACCCTCAGAAGGCGGCAAGCTAAGAGGTGTTTGCGCCGGCTGCTGGGAGACTGGTTCAGTTTGTCTCCTTGGTGAAAGTGTCAATGACCTCGCAGTTTCTGCTGTCTGTGCTGTTTGGCCAAAGATCAAGGGCAATGAGCCAGACAAAGCTGTGTACTTCGGCAGCGTGTTCATGTTTGGCATTGGGACAGATTGATTGCCCTCCATTGTTAATGTGTCTGTGGAACCACGATAAGGTTTCAACCGATCATAGTGGATGACCTTGGTCGCAGCCTGAGGGTGTTGCACATCCACCAGCTTGTAAAGGAGCCCTTTGTCGTCCACAGATACAACCTTATATGGTCCAGTCCAGTTTGGAGCAAGCTTCTGTCGTTGTGTGGTGGGATCATCCATCCATACCAGATCACCACAAACGTATGGCCTGAACCTCGTGTCCTTGTTGTAGTAGTATTCCCGTTTTTGTCTCTGTTCTTCACTATGTAGAAAAACAGTCTCAAAAGCAGCGTCCATCCGTCGAGCTAGTTCTGCACCATAGTTAGTCGGACTATCAGAAACTGTTGGCGATGAAACATGAACAGTAGCCGGTAGTCTGGGCTCTCTGCCATGCACAAGGAAGTAAGGAGAATACCCTGTGCTCGAGTGTGGCGTAGAGTTGAATGAAAGCACCACAGCAGGAAGGTAGTGGTCCCACTCACCCCCATAGTCCTGGATGAGTCGAGCCAACTGTTCTTTCAAAGTCCTGTTAAATCTTTCCACCATACCATTCCCTCTTGGGTGATATGGGGAGGTCCTTTTCTTTGTCATCTGTAGTTTCTGACAAATGTTTTGTATAATTTCTGACTCATATTGTCGTCCCTGATCCGACAACAGTTCCTCAGGGACACCATGTTCAGGGATATACCTTTCACAGAGTAACTGTGCTACCGTGGCAGCCCTTTGATCAACCATAGCATATGCATTCACATACTTGGTGAAATGGTCCTGTACCACAAGCACATATCTGTTTCCCACAGATGTGACTGGCAGTTCGGTAATGTCCGTACAGACCAACTGAAATGGTCTTTCAGTCTGAATAGATTGTAAAGGAGCTCTGTGCTTTGGTACAACCCTCCTAAAAGCTTCACATGTCTTACACAAGTTACAGAACTGCTCAATATCAGATCTCATTCCTGGCC
>JBBPBX010001270.1:23953-55540 GCA_038048925.1 Garcialebias charrua
CTGGAAGACCAATTAACACTAATTAGGTCAATTGACAACATGATTGGGTATAAAAAGAGCTTCTCAGAGTGTCAGTGTCTCTCAGAAGCCAAGATGGTAAGAGGATCACCAATTCCACCATTGTTGTGCAGAAAGATAGTGCAGCAATACCAGAATGGTGTTACCCAGCGTAAAATAGCAAAGACTTTTAAGTTATCATCATCAACCGTGCATAACATCATCAAAAGATTCAGAGAATCTGGAACAATCGCTGTGCGTAAGGGTCAAGGCCGTAAAACTCTACTGGATGCTCGTGATCTCCGGGCCCTTAAACGTCACTGCACCTCAAACAGGAATGCCACTGTCAAGGAAATAACAGAATGGGCTCAGGAATACTTCCAGAAAGCATTGTCAGTGAACACAATCCACCGTTGCAGCTGAAACTCTACAGTGCAAAGAGGAAGCCATTTCTAAGCAAGCTCCACAAGCTCAGACGTTTGCACTGGGCCAGGGGTCATTTAAAATGGAGTGTGGCAAAATGGAAGACTGTTCTGTGGTCAGATGAGTCACGATTTGAAGTTCTTTATGGAACACTGGGACGCCATGTCATCCGGACCAGAGAGGACAAGGATAGCCCAAGTTGTTATCAACGCTCCGTTCAGAAGCCTGCATCACTGATGGTATGGGGTTGCATGAGCGCTTGTGGCATGGGCAGCTTGCATGTCTGGAAAGGCTCCATTAATGCAGAGAACTATGTTCAGGTTCTAGAACAACATATGCTCCATCTAGACGTCATCTCTTTCAGGGAAGACCCTGCATTTTTCAACAAGATAATGCCAGACCACATTCTGCAGCAATCACAACATCATGGCTACGTAGGAGAAGGATCCGGTACTGAAATGTCCAGCCTGCAGTCCAGATCTTTCACCTATAGAGAACATTTGGTGCATCATAAAGAGGAAGGTGCAACAAAGAAGGCCCAAGACGATTGAACAGTTAGAGGCCTGTATTAGACATGAATGGGAGAGCATTCCTATTTCTAAACTTGAGAAACTGGTCTCCTCTGTCCCCAGACGTCTGTTGAGTGTTGTAAGAAGAAGGGGGGATGCCACACAGTGGTAAAAATGGACTTGTCCCAACTTTTTTGGGATTTGTTGACGCCATGAAATTTTGAAACAACATATTTTTCCCTTAAAATGATACATTCTCTCAGTTTAAACTTTTGATCTGTGATTTGTGTTCTATTCTGAATAAAATATTAGATGTTGGCACCTCCACATCATTGCATTCAGTTTTTATTCACAATTTGTTTAGTGTCCCAACTTTTTTGGAATTCAGTTTGTAATTTTTTTTGGTCACTTTTTTCTCATAGGAAATGAATTGAGCTCATTTTACATCCTTCAAATCTTTAGATCTGTTTACATTGTACTGCTCCTTTCACATTTTGTTCTGGTTCAGCTTCTTTTTTAACTTGTTCAAATTTAAAACATCTTTTCAGCTAATTTGAGCAGTTTTGTGCTTTTTTCAGCAAACTACAAAAAAAAATCTGCAAATTTCAGCTTGTTGTGCTCCTTTCAGCTTTTTCTACTGTTTCAGCTACTATTTAGCTGTTTTATGCTAATTTTAGCATTTTCAGCAAATTCCACATTTTTTTTTCCACTAATTTCAACTTTTTTCAGCCTAATTCAGCAAAAATCTTATTTCCATGTCCTTTGGTAATTTAAGCTTCTTTCTGCCTTTTTAGCTACTTTAAAGTTTGTTTTTTACTTTTTTTGTTGCTAATATCAGTTTTTTTCCCCAGGTAATTTCCACTCCTTTGTGCTCATTTTTGCCTTTTTAAGCCTAATTGGGCAAACGTGCTCTTTCTGCTTTTTTCTGCTAACTTGTTCTACATTTTCAGCCTTTTTATTTATTTAGCATTTTTAGCTTATTTCAGCTGTTTTCAGATACAGTACATTTAAAATTTTCATGGTAATTTTTGCTACTTTCAATCAAATTAACTTCTTTGCAGCGATTTCAGCTTATGCTCCTTTCAGCTTTTTTGTGCTAGTTTATTTCTTTTCAGCTACTTAAAAAAAAACTTGTTTATGTTTAATTTAGCTTTGTCAGCTAATTCCACATTTTTTGGAGCTCTTGTCAGCTCCTTCCACTTCCTGCTGGTAGTTTTAGCTTCTTTCTGCCTTTTCAGCGAATTGACAGCAATTTTTTTTAGCCAATTCCTTATTATTTTGTGCAAATTTCTGCTTATTTAAACGCAATTATATCCTTTCTGCTAACTTGGGCTTGTTCTTCCATTTCAGCTACATTTTAGCAAGTTCTTCAACAAGAAGCGTTCACACTGCATTTTTGCAGGAAATGCAATTTCTCTAGTTAAGTGTCGTAACATGAATAAGTAAGAAGTTAATTATTTATTTGTCGGTTCTTTGAATAATTGTTTTTACTCATTAGACAATTAAGATGTGTGTGCATGTTGCAGGGTTCAGTTGTTTCATTAACGTTTGTTTAAACCAATGCTCTTTCCTTTAGGGAATGTTTTGAGTATTTTATAAATGAAGCTTGAGAAAAATTTCTTGGAGAGCATCAGTGATTCAGAGGGATCTTTAAAAATCAGTTTTTTTAATTTTATGAAAATCACGTTTCCATGTTCTTTCCAGCATTTAGTCGGTCCCACAGGTAAAGAAACATTGATGCCTTTCCATTTCCACCTTTCCAGGCTCTGTGGTCCATGCGTGAACGCGTCACCGAGGCACTGACTCACGACGGCTTCAACTACAAGTACGACATTTCACTTCCAGTGGAGCGGATCTACCAGCTGGTGGCAGACCTGAGGGAGCACCTGGGGAACCGGGCCAAGAGTGTGGTGGGATACGGACATGTTGGTGAGACCTCGTGTTTCATTTTCAGTTTTAATCCTGAACCCTCCTCATTCTCCGTCTTTCCACTCGTTCTGCAGGCGACGGCAACCTCCACCTGAACGTCACGTCTCCTGCCAAAGACCCTGCTCTGCTGGCTGCCATCGAGCCGTTTGTTTACGAGTGGGCAGCCAGGTACCACGGCAGCATCAGCGCAGAACATGGACTCGGTCTGAAGAAGAGGAACTACATCTACTACAGCAAGTCGAGCCAAGCCGTGGCCCTCATGGCTCACATCAAGGCCCTGCTGGACCCCAAAGGAATACTCAACCCGTACAAGACTTTACCAGATCATCTGAAGTGAATTTTATAACGACTCTTCCAGGAGCTAACTTATCTACAACTTCACTACACACATGGTCTGCACGGCCACCGAGCTTCTTTTCCTGATGTGCACTGTTGGGACATTTGTCAAAACACCAGGTTGATGTTTACATGAAGGAGATTCAACTAAACTGCTCACAGTTCAGTTCAGGGGCTGGCAATCAATTTAACATCTACTTTTAGTTTCAATGAACTCAGCTTGTACAGCTTCATCAGTGATCATTACTCAGTGGTTCCCAGCCCTGGTCCTTGAGGAACGCCATCCTACATGTTTCAGTCGTGCCTGCTCCAACACGTCCGATTCAGTGAATTAATTACTTCATGTTAATCACCCATTCATTCAAACCAGGTGTGTTGGAGCAGAGAAACAACTAAACCATGCAGGACGGTGTTCCTCAAGGACCAGGGTTAGGAACCACTTAAGATAACAGGATCACCCATTTGTCATAGTATTTTTTCTCTTGATGCATTTTATTTTAATTAAAATCATTGTTGGACTAGACCAGGGGTCTGCAACCTTTTATGATGAAAAGAGCCATTTTTACACCTTTATCCGCTAAATTAAATGTGTCCAGAGCCACAATAACCTGTGATTATCAACTGGTGGCCCATGGGCCACTTTAGGTTTGTTGGGAGATTTTTGTGACCACTAGGGGTGACATTATTAAGCTAAAAATATCTACCGGTAATGATTTAACATTTATTGATATTTTTACAATTTAAGACAAATGAAAAGACCAGATTCTTGTTCAAAAAAAGGGGGTAGTGGTAGTTTTTTTTAATAAAATAAATAAATAAACCTATGAACTGTGCAGACTTGTGATTTCTTTTTAAATTGCGGAAAAAATAACTGTTTTCTGGACTATAAGGTGCACTTAAAATCCTTGAAGTTTCTCAAAAATCAACAGTGAGCCTTATAATCAGGTGCACCACCTTATGTATTAATTCTGGTTGTGCTTACTGACCTCGAACTGATACACAGCTATCTAAAATCTGTCAAAATGAACTTGTTTCGCTTAATGCGCCTTATAATCAGGTGCACCTTATAGTTAAAAAAAATACAGTAAGAATAGAAATAAAGCAAAACGCTGAAGAGTATTTGCAAAATAAATGACAGGAAAACAGCTATAACTAGCACTTTTTTGTTGTCTGTATAACAATAAATTTCAGTTTTGTGTTAGATTTGTTCAAAGCTTGAAAGAGCCTCTGCGGAGGGACCAAAGAGCCACATGTGGCTCCAGAGCCGCAGGTTGGTGACCCCTGGACTAGACTGAGCTCACCCCTGCATCAGATGTGTCCCTAGACCACCAGTTGAACAAGTACTGGTTTAGATACTCAAGTACTGGTATTTGTAATGTAATTATGTAAGGTTACAATAAATGTACATGTAGAGCTCACATAGTGCAGTAAATGTTTTATTACATATAAAAAGACAAAGCAACATTTTTCTCTGAAAAACAAAAAACAAAGGCAGCACTTTTGAACTAACTTCTTTGTACACCTAGCAACTTAGTAAAAAAAAAAAAAAGTTCTTGAATAAAACAAGTTCCAATAAAGACAGTTTTGTTTTCATTTTATACAGCGAGGCATCACTGGAGACGCCCAGTTTGCTACATAGACTCCTTTACCATCATGGGAGAAAAACAACTAGCTACAGTACGAGCTAGTCTGGGATGGTTTTCTGCAGGGCCCTGAGGAGTGCCCAGCAGAGAGGATACGTTTCATTTTCCTATATTAAATACAGATTTCCTTTAAAACATAGTTTCTTCCTGTGTAAACACCCTGTAGTTTTATGATCCATACAAGAAAAGTTCTGTACTCATCTCGTCAGATTACTTTTAAGGTTATAAAGTTGATGCTTACATACGTTTAGTTTCATACACCAGTCTTACATATATCCTCAGTAGTAACAGTGGAGACTTAATACATAAATATCAGTAATATTTGTTTTATAAAGGTAAAAAAAGGTTGATTCTAGTGGCTTCTTTTCCTTTAGTGTGTGAGCGTTTTGTGTATTTGTGGCAACAGTTGTCTTGCTCTGATGAAGCTAAACGAGTGCAGCGTTTCTGATCGTCTCTGAGCAGAGCGCCACGTGCACAAACCTGCTGGAGATCACAAACTGCAGGAGACGCTCGGCGTGGAGGAAGACCAAACCCAGAGGTGCAGGACCGGTACTATACAGGCCGCCCAGTGACACCAGCAGACCACAGAGCAGCGACGACTGCTTCATGTCCCTTTGTCTGACACGACTCGTCCACATGGGCTCAGAGTCCAACGGGGGGTTGTCAGAGGAAGGTTTAGCTAGAGTCTTCATCATTCCTTCTGATTACTTTCTTCTTGTTTAAACAATTAAATAAAATACTCGGCGCTGTAGTTGCAGCCAGTCCCTGACGCCTGTGACCCTCATGACTCCTTGCCCTTCTCCAGAGAGCTGTGAATCTTGTCCAAAGTCTTCTTGATGCGCAGCGCTGTGAGTCGGGCCGAGGGGTTCTGGTACCAACACTCCTTCATCAGCTTCACCAGAGCAGAGAGCGTCTGCAGGATACAACACACGATGAGTCAAGCAGTGAGAACTGTGAGGAAGCAACACGGGGTCTGCAGGAGATAATAAAAACTATTTTCAGCTACCTGCAGCGTTCCCCGACTTTAAACTGAACTTAGTTTTGAAGGTAAGCTAATGAAAAGATAACGAGCTGGTAAAAAAAAATGTACATCCTTTAAAAAGGGTTTGCTGTCACTAAGACAAGTATCCAGATTCTCACCAAAATTCAAGAAAACTGCAAGTTGACAAATATTTTTACTACCATATTTTTCACCCTTTAAGTCGCAGTTTTTTTTTGTGCATAATTTACATGTCCTGCGACTTATACACCAAAGCGACATATTTATATATTTTTTTTCCCAGATTTACAAACCAGTTTTTGACAGATTGTGATTTTCATTCATTCTGACTGAAAATATTGAAAACTACCATTTTCAGTCACTAGATGGCAGCAGAGTAGTATGGCATGCTATTGTGTCATGTAATAGGTAAACGTGGTTCTATTTCATCCCTCCTGACCGCCAGAGGCAGTGCTTCCAAAGCCCGAATGACCATTCTTGCGCATGCGCAGGTGGAGTACAAATGACAACAAAGTCACCCCGTGACCTGCCGGGGACCCACGTGACTCTATATAGGCGCGTGGCACCCGACGTTCAAATCCCTGAAAAAACTCCTCGCGAAAGCAAGGATTCTGAGGGACTAAGCACTCTGGCGGTCATCCGGGATTCATAGAACCATAGTTACAGTAGTAACTTTCTTTATTAATGACACAATCAGCTTGCCAAAGGCTCCCACCTTCATCCAGCTCACCTGGACCATTCGCTTCATTTTGCTGCACCTCCCCGGAGATATTGATATAATTTGACCATTAAAGTGCATTTATTAAGCAAAAGTTCAACTGAGACACACCTTTACAATAAAGTCGAGCAAACAAACAATTGTTTAGTATTAATTTTGTTAAACTATTGTTAAAATCCTTCCGTGCACGCCCTGCAGCCTCCATTTAGCAGCCAATCGATTTTTGGCACAACACCGGCCCACATTTCCGGGTGGCCACCACTGACGCACGCAACACGTCAGCGGTGGTTCATAATAGATGCAACGTATTAATGGATTTTTCCACTTTATTAGACATATTTGGACTTATGCAACCTATAGGGCAGAGCGACGTTTACGGCGTAAAATACAGTAGTTGATATAATTTAGCATCTGCAGGCACCAATTTTCAGCTTTAGAACCATAAACCACTTCAGAGGAACAGTGGGATTATTACTTTTTCAAGAGTAAAGTAGCAGGTTTGTAAGCTCAGTTTGTCAGGACTTAAATGATGAATTGTTTGGATCATCACTGACTATGAACACTTTACTTCAAGAACAAAAAGAAAAGCCAGTAGACTTCCATCTTTTGACATTTTCCCACTTTTTAAGAGCATCAATCTTTTATCGCGCTCATCCAGATCAAAGCAGAAGAGCAACAACAAGCCTACAATGTTTTTAGTTTGATGTCATTTAACCAGTGCTCTCACATTTTAATATGTGGATATGCAGGTATAGACAATATCTAATGTCCTCAATCTTGCATCTGCTGCCTATTTTTTAAAAGTTTTTTTTAAAAATACAACAAAGTACTGTATGGTAGTATTACTTACAGGATCTGAAAACCAGCGATTAGGAATGAAAGGCCTCTGCTGCTCCACACACACCACCTTCCTCATGTCCTCAAAGCTGGGGTCATTTGGCACCTGATCGTAAAACGGAGGTTTGTACTCCTCAACAATCCCTGCAGAGACATTTTAACACTAGTAGTTAGCAAAAAGCAACTTTACAACAGAATTCATAACTCTAACCCCAACAGGGCAGTCCAACAGACTAGTTACAAACAACAGGAAATATTGCAGTCATACTGACAACGCAAGGCTTTTTGCTAAACTATTGCATCACCATGACGCTCATGTGAGGTCCACAGCGATGACCTGCTCTCCCTCTCACCGTTGCTGTATGTGCGTCTTGCGATCTCCCACAGCACCAGTCCGAAGGCCCATATGTCTACTCTCTTGTAGGCGTCGAAGCAGTCGGTCTGAATGGTTTCATCCAGCACTTCGGGAGCCATGTAGCGTTTGGTGCCAACCTTTGGATTGTTGCCCACGTCCAGCAGGTTGTCTGCCTGCGAGTGGGTCACAGCCAGCCCTGTAACGAGCCGTCGCAGACAACATTACTGCCGAGACGTCACAAAGCCCGTCATATGGAAGAACCTGCACACCACAACGTTTCTGTCAGAGGGAAAAGTTAAAATGACATTAAAATAGATTATGAAGCACCTGCATTTCAGGTGTTTAAAGTTAAAGGTCCACTGACATCATCTTTGAACTTTGCATAAAATGGCACAAGATATACCGGGTATATCTTTTATCATTCAACTACGTTTGTTTTAGCAAACAAAATGATAAATTAATGAAAATTCCTTTCAAATTGGGTTTAAAATTAAAATCCGGGTTTCTTCACGGGACATCAGACTACATGCGAATGCAACATCTGTGACGTAGGAAGGAGAACGTCTTTAGAATGCCCCTTTTAAAGGTCCACCAACATGATTTTTTTACTATTAATAAAATTGCTCAAAATATATATATTTTATCATTTAAATATGTTCCTTTATGCAAACAAAATGATAAATCACTTTAATTTTGCTTTAAAAGTGATTTTGAACTTCAAGCCGTGTTTAATCATGGGAAATCTGATTACACCCGAACGCACCATCTGTGATGTCACACCGGGCAGAGCTCTGGGCTTGTCACAGTGCGCAGGTATGAGCAGCTCGACATGAAGGTAAGTCTGATACAGCATCAGACCTAAATTAGATCCTGTTGTTTCTTGTTCCATCACCCAAACTATTTTCTGCTTCCCAAAATGAAGACAAATAACTCAAATCTTCACATAGATTGATAAATTCATCGGGTTTTAAATTGTCCGCTATTAAAGAGACCAGAGCCCTCTGCCCAGTGTGACATCACAGATGGTGCGTTCGGGTGTAATCAGATTTCCCATGATTAAACACGGCTTGAAGTTCAAAATCACTTTTAAAGCAAAATTAAAGTGATTTATCATTTTGTTTGCATAAAGGAACATATTTAAATGATAAAATATATATATTTTGAGCAATTTTATGAATAGTAAAAAAATCATGTCGGTGGACCTTTAAATATTCATGGCGGACAATAAATAAAACGACGAATTTATCAATCTAAGTTAAGATTTGAGCGATTTGTCTTCAGTTTGGGAAGCAGAAAGTTAGATGAACAAGAAACAGCAGGTTCTAATTTAGGTCTGCACCCGTATTTATTTGAGTCTTACCTTTTCAGGAAGCGAGGGAGCTCCGAGGGGGGGCAGCTTTATTTATTCCATTCTTGACGAAGTATTTCATCTTTTGGGAAAGTGAAAAGGCTCACTTGTTCACTGATGATATTAGAACACCCAAATGCGACACAACGTAACGGCATTTTTCAAGTTTACAAAAAAAAAAAAGGCGATCTGGCTGAGAATGAATATGCGTTATCCTAGCAGACGCAGACTGAAGCTTCTCCTTCCTACGTCACAGATGTTGCATTCAAGTGTAATCGGATTTCCCGTGAAGAAACACGGTTTTTAATTTTAAACTCATTTTGAAAGGAATTTTCATTAATTTATCATTTTGTTTGCAAAAACAAACATAGTTGAATGACAAAAGATATGTATCTTGTGCCATTTTATGCAAAGTTCAAAGATGATGTCAGTGGACCTTTAAAGATCAGACGTAGTACAACGAACACACAAACAACTCCAGGATGAAACCTGACCGAGGTCTGCGACGCAGCAGCGCAGCTCCTTGGTCACCAGGATGTTTTTGCTCTTCAGATCTCTGTGAGCGATGGCAGGTTTTCCCTCCGTGCCAATGATCTCTGTGTGCAGGTGCACGAGGCCGCACGCTATCGAAGCTGCCATCGCCAGGCCCTCGGATGTCTCCACGGCAACGCGCTGCAAGTAGTCATAGAGCGAACCGTTTTCGTGGTAGTGCGTGATGAGCCACAGCTGAGTGGTGGAGTTACGAGAAGTCATGTCGGACGCCATGAACCCTGAGAGGAGACGAACAGAACGTCACACAGAACACAGCATCTTCATGTGTGGGTAAATTCTGTTCCATGTGCCATCTAATAAAATATATCTATTTACTGGTTACTGGTACTGCGCATCAACTACAAAGTTTAGTTAGTGTTTCACTATTTTCAGACAAATATAAAAAAAAGTATTTCCTCCTGCAAGTAGGATCAGATGTCAGACGTACCCAGTATGTTTTCATGTCGAAGCAGCACCGTGTTGTAGATTTCCGTCTCTCTAAACCAAGACTTTTCATCTCTCGACGAGAAGATTTTCACTGCGACGTTCTCCCCCTGCCACTGACCTCGCCACACCTCTCCATACCGCCCTTTACCTAAAAAACAACCAGACGACTCGTGTTATCAACATACTGCTGTTGTGAACAGAAACGGTGCATGACGGACTGCAGACAAACTGACAGACAATACAAGTTCACTTTCTGGGATTTATGACACTTTAAACTTAACAACTGCTCGCGTTTTAAAATAAAATAATCTGGATTTTTTGATGAACAGTGCCAACGTGTCTCACACCCACCTACACACTCCACCAGACTGATCTGCCTGGCCACAGTTCTCTGGACGAGGAAGGGAAGACCTGAACCGCTGCCTGAAGTACACGAGTGATCCAACAGGTCCTGGAGACAGAGCGGGATCACAACTATTGTAGACCGTTACATGAAAAGTTGAGGGGCGGACAAAACAGAAACGTGAGAGGCTGCAAACAATGCTAATTGTTTTAATTTATTTCATTTAACCACTTGAGATTAAAAATCTCCTACAAGCGGTCACAACAGACATGAGTACTAAAACACAACAGCAAAATAGAAAAATAAAAAACAGTGAATCCTCTGCTTTTTGCCATGAACTTTGTGTTAGCTTTGTGCTAGACTTTAAAAATTGATAGCACAACTTCTGAGAACAAATGCAGCTTTAAATTAATATATCCTTAGACGTTTACTTATCCAGTCATTAGGGATGCGCAATATAAACGGTACACGGTAGAAATGATATAAATTTAGCCTACAATAGAGATCTGTCTTCTAACGGCTAACCGCAGAAAATCAGAGTTGTCCGGTTTAATCTTTACTTTTTTAAAGTTTAAAACTGTGCATAAGTGGTGTTGAGTCTTTTCTTCGAGTGCTATGTAGCGAAGCTATAAGCTAACTACGTCCGGCTTGCTGTAGTGTTGCCATATTCGGACGCATGCGCAAAACGCTGCGTTCCGTCGAAAGTATTTTTTTTTGTCTAAAGTTAAAGTAAGCGTTGGTCAGCTTTAGAGAAACCTGCCCTCTGATCAGTGAACAGAACGCTGTGTTGTGAGATTTTACTGCGAGACCCTCTGGTCAAAGCCACAGAGGAAACTGGTCGCCTTGTCAGCTCTCCTTAAAGCTGAAGGAGACGCCCTCTAGAGGGTTGGAGGGTGAAGTGTTTTCAGTGTAAAATGCTGCTCGTTATTGGAAACTGTTAAGAGTTAACAACATATTCTTTAGTTTAAAACTTATGGTTAAAACTACACAAGATATGTTTTGCACTGTTTTGCACTACAAGAAAGAAGCCTAATGCTTGAGTTGTTAATTATTTAAAGACTCTCTGGACCTAGTAGTGACATTTTCTTAATTGAGATTATTTTGTGGTATAGCAGTTTTCAAAATAAATTATGGCAAAAGGACGCCCTATGCTTATTTTTTTCATTCCTATTGCAAGTTTTATACCAAAAACATATTGCGATACATATCATTATCGCCACGCTTCACAATACATATCGTGATATGAATTTTAGGCCATATCGCACATTCCTACCAGTCATACACATTATAGTTTGCAGTTTTCCTCAGCGGACAAACAACTATAAAGTCCTTCTGTTCTCGCACTACACACATTTGTGTTCATGCAAAACTAAAAGTAAATAAAAGCAGCGTTTCAATTTGCAGGCTAACCACAACAAGTAAGAATAAGTCGAACTGGATCAGGACAAATGTGCCAGACTGTCACTTGAGCTTCTTTACTCATTATTAAAGAACAACATGGAGAAAATGGATTTTATTCTTACAGCTAAAGTGCTGTCCCCCACGTTGGAGGTGATGAGTCCATCTCCCTGCTCCGTGTCAAACTCCTGCAGCCTCTGGAGGCGGCCGTGGTGGAGCCTCCTGCAGGCCAGCACCGACACCACGGAAAGCAGGACCAGAATGACCACTGGGGCCAGAACGAAGAGAGCCAATGTCTCCACACGGTACCGAACTGGTTCACCCTCAGGGACTGTTGGAAAGAAAAGGTCCTTATGAGAACATCTACTGGTATTTGACGTCATATAAAAAGCAGCTTTGCACACAGTGAACTGCTGGAGGACCTGATGGCACAAGAGACAACAGCAGGCTGCTGGTGGTGTTGCTGTTGCACCGGTCCTGGGAGCAGCAAAGAATGGCTTGATGGAAAGACGGCGCTGTGGAGCACTGCAGCAGGATCTTCTCTTGACCTTTCAGACAACCACGCTCAAACACAACCCCACTGCTACCAACTTTAACAGAGGAGAAGCACTGGGTGCCGTGGCACTGTGAGGCCTGGAGGCATCTTGGCCCTTCACAAACACACACCAGGTGTTCATCTGTGAACGACAAGAAGCAAATGCATCACACACACTTCTTATTTTAGTACCTGGCATATTTAATTGAAAACCAGTCGTAAACATGGAAGATGGTGCACATAATATTTTGTTCTAAGCAGACAAGAACACACATCAGACTGAAACACGAGGACAGTACCTGAGCCCTCAGCTGATGCCAGCAGAGCCTGCGGGAAGAGCAGCAGCAGAACATGAAAACTGCTAAGACCCATGTTTCAGTGCACTAACAAGACAAAAGAGAAGCCAGAGTGAGTTCAAATGAGTGCACGGCTGCAAAGTGGATAATCACATTTACTGATCTCCTGTTAGACCATCATGCTTCAGACAGACTGGAGGAAAGAAACTATGATGGTGGAATGAGCTTTCTACTCATGATTAACATTAAACTATACCCATTGTTCTAAAAAAGCTACTGTATTTTCCGCTGTACACGTAGCATCAGTCCAATTATGTCCAATAAAGTGGAAAAATCCATAAACGTGTCGCACCGCCGTACACGTGGCATCTATTATGCGTCACCGCTGACAACCCGGAAATGTGGGCCGGTGTTTTGCCAAAAATGGATTGGCTGCCAAATGGCCACAGGAGCGTGCACGGAAGGACTTTAACAAGATTAAAACTTAAAAACAATTATTTGTTTGCTGAAAATTATAGCAAAGATGTGTCTGAGCTGAACTTTTTCTTAATAAATGCACGTAATGGTCAAATCAGCCGAATAAAAAAAAATAGTTTAGCTACGTCGGTGCTGCGAAGCGTGCATGTGCAGCGAGTGGAAACGCTGCATTTCTTTACAATTTAACAAGATAAACACCTAAAAATATATTTGTTTACTGACGTTATAGTAAAGGTGTGTCTGAGCTGAACTTTTCTTAATGAAGGCACTTGACTATTTTATAATACAGTAAATATGGCGGCCAAATTCTATCCCATCAGTCTTCGCGCCGCGGACCTGTGACGTCACGCTCCAAAGCTCTATTCAGTGAGGGAGAAAAGGAGGGCCTACTGCCTGGGTGTCAAAATATAACTGGAGCTATCGAGACAGGTCAGGAGGAGTGGCTGCGGTCGTCCGTTTCATGTCTCCATAACAAGGATGAAACCTTCACTAAACTGTAAGTAAAAGATAAAGTGGACTCAGTATGTTTTGGATCACTGAGTTAAGAGAATTGTAACACAATCTTCATTAATATATGTCTACATGTAAATGTGTCTTAAAATCATGAGGTTGTGGGTTTGAGTCCAGCTTGCAGCTGTATCAAGAAAGGTCAGACACCCACTGCCAAACCTGGGCTCTATAGAGTTCAAATACACATCAAAGTGGCATGACCGACCCCAGTAACTCACAAATGTAAGAGATATATGACTGCCACAGCTATTATAAAGTCTTTTGAGTGCATTTCAATAGTTTAAGGGTAGTGTGATAGTCACCATTCTTTATGAATAAAAATAACTTTGCATACCAACGTCAGTTGCAAACTAGGCAACCACAATATGGTAAATACATGGCATATGACTCCAGCTTGTTTACAAAAAGAAATCAGTGAGAAAATATTGATCGAACATCCCAATTTGCAAATTAATACTGTAACCACCAGCCCACAAAAGGAACATAAGCAAATAGGATTCAACCTTTAATTCCCCCCAGGAAAAAACCTGTAAAACCTCCACTAAAGTAAGAAAATAAAGAGTCCAACAGATGGAGGGGACTATAAAAAAAGAGTCACCTTTCACTTAAAAGGAGCAGAAAGAGCTGCTACGATTTATCATATTATAAAAACCTTCCTGTATTCATTTTATTGTTATATTTTTAGAAAACGACCAGTGACCCCCGCGACCCAAAAAGGAAGAAGCAGGTAAAGATAACCATGGATGCAACTTTAATGTTTGTTTTTGGGTTTAGGCTAAGCCCCATTGTTTCAGATTCAGAAATTTCAATAAATCTAAATAACTTGGAATAATCACTGTCTTTATTTAAGTTTATTCATGTGAATAAGTTGTTGTTAAAAAAAACTCATATCTAACCTTAAGAAGAAATCAGTCAGTCGTATCTGGTTCTGCAGTCTCAGACAAGAGACAGGACAAAAACACTCCACTAGCTTGCAAGCTAACTTTAAATTTAAACACCATAAACTGTGGAGTCTCTGAACTAGAAATCTTTCAGAAACTTGTTCGCTGTGAGCCTCGTCAAATGAAGGCCTGGCAGTCTGCTGGGACCAACAGGCCGTAACAGGCGGGTGTATTGTCCGAGCCCAGAGGCGCCGCTCGGACCGACTGCTAGCTGCTGAGAGCTAATAAAGCTGCAGCACCTGCTAATTACTGCTAACAAAATAAATCACAGATTAAACACAAACGCACACCTACCTGGCATAAAGTGCTGTTATTAGTTCATTCTGGGCCGTCTGTACCTCCAGCCATTGGTTTTAAATACCGTGGTGTAAGGAAAAACAGCAGAAAGTGAGGCTACAACACAACCCACTGACTGCTGTTTTCTTCTTCAGTGACGTATGACGTCACCAAAACATCTTCCTCCAGGTGCATTGTGGGGCAGCAGAGTCCTCCAAGTCTTCCAGTCTGCAGAGAACGTCCTCTGTCCAAGTAGGAGGCAATAAGTTTTAATATATTTTTTTAATATGACATTGTTCATTAGTTCCTCATTAGTTTCCTCATTTAAGTTTATTTTTTCTTTAAACTTATCCTTCTTTTACACTAAATTTCAGTCTAAAATTATGGAAGCCAATTTCAGCCAATTTGATTAAAACCCCCTCTAAATCTTTGTTCACACTACTGTACAAGCAAAGGTGGCCTGAATCCAATTGTTTGGCCCATATTTGGCCAGTACAGTCAGGGAACCCCCGACTTACGAACGAGTTCCGGACCTAAGGACCGTTCGCAGCTCGATTCTGCCGCAGGTCGGGGGTGAAAATAGTGTCTCTTTCGTAGGTCCGCATTTCGTACATAGGTCGCGGAAATAACGCTAATGGAGCGCCACACACACATTTATCGGCATGAGACTGAACAAGCGGACATACTGGGCCATAAACATGCATAGAACTTTATTTACAAACACTTATCTAACACATTACACCACACATTCATCCATAAACACACACAGTAACTGTACCGCATGTACAGTAGTGTACAGTAATGTTAAACATTGCTATTCAGCACAGCACATTCAATACTGTAATTTAAAAAACTACTTTGTGGAACCAGATGTATGAAAACAAAGTGACTTAGTGTACAGTACAGTCCAGTGCAGGAACTTTTAAAAGGTACGATTACATATTTTTAACTTGGTTCGTTCGTAGGTCCCGTTTTTTTCGCCGTATCTCGATGGCATTCTTTAAAAGTGGCTTGTTCGTAGGTCCGGGTTGCCGTAGATCGCGGGCGCCGTAAGTCGGGGGTTCCCTGTATCTGATATTTTTAAAATAGTTTTATTTTTATTTCTTGACAATCTGAATGTAACAGATCCATTATTTTTTATTTTTTCAAATCTGACCCAGGTCATGGTCATATTTGGTAATAAAGATGGTAAATTCGCAATGTTTTTCAAAGCAACCTCAGTCTGGCCAATGTCACATGATTGACTTTTATGGCACTGAAATAGGGGTATGCAGATCAATCAATATCACACACCAGAACTGCACATCTTCAACTATAGAATAAAAATCCAGTTGTTTTGTCTTTTTTAAACTTTTTTTATATTTACCATATTCTAAATTTACACCAACCTATGATATTAGCTACAGTACACCAACATGTCAGCTTGTATCGGTACTAGCGATCAATGTTTGAGTGTTTCTACTTTCAGTAAATCACTTCCATTCAAGTGCGATTCTGTGCTGATGTTTCAAAGTCAAAGTTTCTTTATTTGTCATACGTGGTACATGTGTTGGGATAAAATTGTGTACACAGGATCCCAGTGACATCCAACAAAATTATAAAATGTAAAGAAACAGTAATAAGATCTAAACAGGGGTCACCAACCTTTTCGAAACTGAGAGCTACTTCGTGGGTACGGAGTCATACAAATGGCACCAGTTTGATAAACTCTTAGGAAATAACAAAGCGTAAATTGAAAAATGAACAGATTGTTTGAAAAAAGGGGCAGATATAATAAGATTTTTTTCTTCCCTCTGCTACCTTTCATTTTATATTTTGTATTCGTATCATATATGGGATTGTTTTGTATTGTATTTTAAAATGAATAAATTTATGAATAAAATAAACATATTCTGGTCATGTGTCACTTCAGGGCCAATAGTGTGTTCACACTTGAGTCTGATGGAGGTTGCATTTAAATTATGATGTACCGTAATGTCCACAAGAAAAGAAAAGAGAATTGAGCATTGTAGTGTGACCAGAGTTCATGTGTAAATATGATCAGTGGGGTCTGATTCCTAACTCCAGCACATGCTGCACAAAATGATGCCATCATCTATCACTTCTATGAATGGAAGATAGTCAGGAAATGGTTTTGAGGAGAAAAAAAATCAGCCAATATCTGAATAGGATCTTTGAAAGACTCATAAAACCTGAAGAACAGCTGTACAGAGCCATGATGAGAGACCTGCTAACAGCCTGGCTCTTTGAATGCAAAATCAAAGAGAGTTTTAGTCCAAGATCATCTTATATGGAGAAATGTACTGTAGTTGTAGCTGTTTTCATCAAATCTTGAAAGTAACATATGCAACCTCTTGAGATGCCACACTCAATGGCTCAATGGGGACTGACCTGCATAAATAAAGGTTGAGTGAATGAAAGTTTTCAGCTACCACACCAAATTTCAGCTCTTATCTGTAAAACGGACAGGATTGCTGTAATGTTTTGTTTTTTAAGATAATTTGGCTTTGGCGGCCATCTTAAATGGGTTCTAACCAGGTTGAGTCAGGTCCTCTGGACAGATTCTTGTTTGTTGAAACGTTTCATCTTTTATTCAAACGATTTCTTCAGTCTGAGGAGCTGCAACAAACTCAGTCTTATGGTGTAGTTACACCGAACAGCTTTTCAACCTCCAAAAAGCTCGACACGCACGCAAGTGGACGCACTTGTGAATGCAGCGTGTTCGGAGCTGAACGCCAGAACGCGAAACAGCTGCTGGGTGTGTGGGAGGAGCTTACCGGTATACAGAGTCCTGCGCACAGAGTCTTGCGCACTCCGCCAGGCGAGGAGCCTTTTATTTCCGTTTCTGTGGAGCAGACTTGACTGGTCGTGAAGGAATTGTTGCGAACACACAGCTACAATGAGTTTCTCTTCCATAGTACACGACTCGCGGGTCTTTTCTGTGACCAACAAACAATACGTCACATAGTGCGCGCGCACCCTCATTTCCGCGTCACACAGGGACTCTCGCGCTCTCTTCTCCTCCTCTCTTCTCCCCCCGACACTCCCTGATTGGTTGACACACCAACCAATCAGGTAGAGTTGAGCGGCGTTTGAAAGTTTGAACCGCGAAATCTTCAGCATGTTGAATGCGTGGTTTGGAGGCAGAAGCCGGTTCACGTGCACGGAAAAACGCTTCTCAGCACGCTCAACACGCACGCGACCTGACGCCAGATGCCAGGAGGTGCCTGGAAGCGCGTCCACCATTGACTTTACATGTAAACTGGACGCTCCTGCTGCTCAAACGCTGCTTGGTGTGACTACTGTACACCATTAGAGGTGTAAGGATGTGGCTCCCTCTGGTGGTCGTCTCCTTTCGCCCATCACCTTGTCTTGCATGTTGTCTCGTGTTCTCAGGTATTTATGATTTAGGTAATTAGGCTGTGTATATAAGTTTGCATTTGTGTGCATGTCTTTGTCGGGCCATTCATCTTCCTACCTGGTGTGTCGTGTTCTTTGCAGCTCCTTGGTTTTTGTGAGTACAACTCCTCGTGTTGAAGTTTTTGTATTAAGCCACTTTTGAGTTTTTGTTATTAAAGTATTTTTGACTTTTTACCTCGTGTCTCTGAGTGCCCGTCTGCACTACTGGACTCACCCCTCCCACACCACGCTGGATCATAACAGTAATGGCCCGACCTTAAACAGTGAGTCCAGCGGGCGGTACTTCCAGAGGCAGAAGGTGACGGTTTCCGCTCGAAGGGAGCAGCCGTCACAGACGTGGTCCCTGCAGCTGCAGTTTCCTGCCGCCGCTCTTATGCCTGCTGCAGTCTCCGTTAGTTTTTCCACCTCCTGCAGTCTCTGTTCTCATCAGTACATGGATCACACCCAGTTCAGACTTTATTTTTCTCACCTGCCCGTTCTGTTTTTTCCTCGCTGTCTGGTGCCGGAGTGCGCCGCTGAGGTTTCGCCGTCTGCAGAGGTCCTGCGCCGCTGTTCGCCTCTTCGCCTTCAGGGGTCCCGGCGCCGTTGATGACGCCTCTACTGTTCTTCGGAGGGTCTCCGCGCTGGTGACGCCTCTGCTTCGTGGGTGCTCGCGCCGCTGATGCCTCGGCGTCTACAGGGGGTTCACGCGCTGACGACGCCTCTACTCGCTTCGGAGGGTCCTCACGCCGCTGAAGCCTCGACGTCTGCAGGGGTTTCCCGCGCCAGGTGACGCCTCTACTTGCTTCGGAGGGTCCTCGCGCCGGTGACATCACTGCTGCAGAGGGTCCTCGCTCTTACGACGCCTCCACATCGATGGAGGGTTCCCACATCTATGACGTCTCCACGTCCGATGACGTCACTACGTCCAATGTCAGATGACGACACTACGTCCGTTGACGTTTCTACGTTTTGACGCTTGTTAGTTTTCTGAGTTTAGTCTTTGTTTAATTCTGGTTTTTGTATGTTTTTGATTTGTGTTTGGCTTTTTGTCCCTTGTCCTGTTCCCCTGTCCCTGTGTTCTCCTTCGTGCCCGCCCTGGTTGTTGGGGGTGTTCCTTGGGGACGCCTGGGGGCGTCTTTGAGGGGGAGGTACTGTAAGGATGTGGCTCCCTCTGGTGGTCGTCTCCTTTCGCCCATCACCTTGTCTTGCATGTTGTCTCGTGTTCTCAGGTGTTTATGATTTAGGTAATTAGGCTGTGTATATAAGTTTGCATTTGTGTGCATGTCTTTGTCGGGCCATTCATTTTCCTACCTGGTGTGTCGTGTTCTTTGCAGCTCCTTGGTTTTTGTGAGTACAACTCCTTGTGTTGAAGTTTTTGTATTAAGCCACAGTTGAGCTTTTGAGTTTTTGTTATTAAAGTATTTTTGACTTTTTACCTCGTGTCTCTGAGTGTCCGTCTGCACTACTGGACTCACCCCTCCCACACCACGCTGGATCATAACAAGAGGACTTGACTGATCTGAAGCAAAGTCCAAGCATGAGGTATTTTAAGAAAAGACTAAAAATGGTTATTATTCAAAAGTATAAGGATGATCAAGGGTGAGAAATTGGATGGTAATGATAGAACTGAGGATGATTTGGACAATTGGGTGCTGATCTGTGTATATGTGTGTAAATATATGCAGATGTGTAAATAAGGAAATGTTATCTATGTATTTATGCAGGTAGATGTGTACCGGTATGTATATCTACGTGAGTATGTATATGTAGATACTTCCATCTAGTCCAGAAAATACAGTTATTTTTTTATTTTTTATTATTAAAATTAATATTACTACTTTTTTTTCTGGGAGGGATACAGGCAACAGGAAGACTATTTATCCTTATTGAATGGATAAGGGGTATGGTAATATAAGTTAAACTTCATCATACTCCTTTTCAGACTCACAGTCACCATTAGAGGAAAGGAAAAGAAAAACATTTATATTAGCATGTAAAAATTGGATATGTTTATTTAATATTAAGATTGTATCTATACTTGGAAACATGAACATCTTCAGTATTATGTTTTTTGGTGAAATGTGTGTCTGAAATCAAATTTATCATCATCATCATCATCATCATCATCATCATCATCATCATCATCATCATCATCATCATCATCTAATGTAAGGGATCATTGCGCAGCATCAGGACTCGACTGGAGTTTTTTACTCCAAAAGTTAATAATTTCAATGATTACTTCTGTAAATTTCATTAAAGTTTGTCCTGAAATTCAGTTTAATTTGGTGACAGACACTCAAACACACCAACGTTGGAACAAACGTTGTTGTCCTCCTTCATCGTTTTGCAGATGACGTCATCAAACCTTGTGCACGGTGTTGTAGATACATATTTCTAATTTCTCATTGTTTCATTAACTATCCAAGTGACTTTATTTATTAGTTTATTTGTGGCTGTGGCTGAGTGGTTAGAGCAGTCGTCCTCCAATGTAAGAGCTGGGAGGTTTGAATCCACCAGCAATCACATGTTAAAGTGTCCCTGGGCAAGACACTGAACCCCTTGTTGCCCCCCGATGTGTGTCCCATCAGTGTATGAATGTGATAGAACACTGATTATTATCTTTAGAATGATTTGTTCAATTAGCTTTGTATATAGAATGATGTATGAATGGATGAGACACAGCACTTTGAGATTTTCATTAATGAAAAGTGCGTTATAAATTGAATTCATTATTATTATTATTATTACACAGATTGTGTTGTAAAGAGCTTTGAGTGCCTTGATAAGACAGGAAGGTGCTATATAAGTACAGTCCATTTATTTATTTATATTGCTTTAATCTTGATTTTAAGCACTTTTAGTAACAGCTGCTGTTTTAAATGTGCTTTATAAATACATTTGACTTGAAATGACTTGATTTGGGAGTTTAAACATCAGATTAAAATTAAAAAAAATGAGCCAAACATAATGTCAAATCTTATATTTACATTTTATTCTGAAATTCAGAGTTAAAAAAATATGTTTGATTATCTCTAAATAACTACGTAATATTTAAACTGAGGATTGAGACTTTATTCTAAAACAATATCTGGCTGTAATATTTCATATAGGGTTATGTAAGGACACTTCTTTAAAAATATGTGTGAACCAACTTGTTTCAAATTCAGAAATTAATTCAAAATCTTACTTCTAACCTACAAAACTCTCAACAACCTAGCTCCATCTCATAAGATCTTATTGTTCCATGTTTTCCTACCAGAGCACTTCACTCTCAGGCTGCAGGCTTACTTGTGGTTCTTAGAGTTTCCAGCAGCAGAATGGCAGGAAGATCTTTCAGTTTTCAGGCTCCTCTCTTGTGGAACCAACTTCCACTTTCTGTCCATGAGGCTGACACATTGGGCCTCATGCAAGAACCATTCGTACGCACAGATTTGTTCTTAAACTGTGCGTACGAGTGATTTAGGAGCATTTGTGGCATTCAACAATGTTTTCGTATTCTAAGATTTTTTTCAGATACGAACAAAATTTACGTGTGGTCCAGACCTGTCGTATATTTTACGAGCAGTCAGTCTGCTGTTATCCAGACGGATTTTCTCCACTAATAACTTTATACTTCGTTATTTAGAAAATATTTTGGGTTTAAAAAAATCACGCACCATAATTATTCTTGACAATAGGTTATTCTGTTTGAATTAGAATTATAATTTTAAGTTTAATTTGTCTGGTGTGTCGCAGGCTTCGGTGAGTCGTGCGCTCCCCTTGGTCATCAAAGCCCTCCTCAAATTAACACCCTGTCAGCCCGTGTGCTGACAGTGGTTCTGACAGCGGTTCTGACGGGACTGAGGGGAGACTGGAGCTGACGGAGGAGGCTGCGCGCCCTTGCGCTCCTGTTGCTGGGAGCGTGGAAGTCACACGCCCCGGCGCACCTGCCATGAAGAAGGAGGAAGACTGCAGCTCCAGTGTATGAGGAAATGATTCCTTCGGCAGTTATTAATCTTTCCCACAAAACACTGGAGCTGCAGACTTCCTCCCCCTTCACGGCAGGTGCGCCGGGGCGTGTGACTTCCACGCTCCCAGCAACAGGAGCGCAAGGGCGCGCAACAAAAACTGAGGAGTGATTGAAAACAGAAAGAAACATGACAGGCACAGAGCCTGACAGGCGCAGAGCATGACACACCCAGGTACATAAAATTCCCATACACCGCCGCAGAACAAGTACAAATTAAGACTGATTTTCATGCTATTGCTGGACAGCCAAACACCATCGGAGCAATAGACTGTACACACATACGGATCAAAGCACCTTCACCTGACGCATTCCCATTCCTCAATCGGAAGCAATACCACTCCATAAATGTCCAAATTATATCTGATTCGAAATATAACCTGCTAAATGTGGTTGCGCGATGGCCAGGAGGAGCGCATGACTCATTTGTGCTGCAAAACAGTGCTGTTGGCACGCGTCTTGCGCAAGGTGCGCATGGAGATGGCTGGCTTGTTGGTAACTTTTTAATTTGTAATTGAGGATTTGGAATTATTCTCTGATCATTTACCTATAACTCACTATTTTCCACAGGTGATCGAGGCTATGCATTAGCCCCATGGCTTATGACACCTCTAAACAGCCCTCAGACAAGACAGGAGCGCTTGTGTAATAAGCTGCATACACGCACTCGTGCTGTAGTTGAGCGCACAATTGGAGTTTTGACATGACATTTATTTTTCCATCCATCTCGGTAACGCAGACTTTTCCTTGACCTCCTCCTGTTGCAGTCATAGAGCACCGTGCTGCGGCGAGACGTTTTTTGAAGCCATTTTCAGATCAAACCATTTTTTCTTGATTTCTGATACTGTACGACCCACGGGAGACACAACATTAACAGCAGTGGTTATTTCATGCCATTCTTTGGCTTTTCGCTGTCATTTTATGAACGGACACTTCCTGCTCTCTGAGGCAGGAAACGTAGCCTTATATGGTGTTTTGAGGGGTGGGAATTATGTAAATGACCTCTCCGCGTGCACGAGCAGGTGGATAGAACAGGTGCAATTCATCATACGTACGCAGCTCATTTACACACTTTTCCTGAGGATAGAATAGTTTGTTGAATCTGACGTGGCATATTCGTACGAACGCTTCGTACGAACAAAAGTAAGAGAAATTTAGGATAAAAATACGAACATGTTCTTGCATGAGGCCCATTGTCCAGTTTGAAGACTTTCCTGTTTGATAAATCTTATAGGGTTGGCTTGTTATACTGCTATAGGCTTAGACTGATGGAGGACAAACTGACCACAGTTCCTCTCTCTGCTGCTGCCTTTACTTACCGGTACTCTACTCTACCAGTTTGTATTTGTAATTATTTCTATCATGGTTTTTTTTTTTTTTTTTGGTATTTCCTCCTATAGTAAACCTGGACATGTCATTCTGTGTTCATTTATGTCTACTTCCTGTCCTCTCAAACCCACCTGGTTGAAGTAGATGACCTCTCATCCTAAATCTGGTTCTGCTGGAGGTTTCTTCCTGTTAAAAGGGAGTTTTTTTCTTACCACTGTCTTCATTGTGCTTGCTCAGGATGGAGATCGTGACAAAGTGAAGATTCATCACAGTCTGCTGCTTCCCTGGATAGAGAACGTTTACTAATTGACTTTAACAATGTTTCTGTCCAGTGCCCTGAGATGACTTCTGTCTGTTGTGACTTGGTGCTGTAGAAATAAACTGAACTGAATTGAATTACTTGAAAAATAAATGAGGTGCTGACTTCCTTTCTGGTGTGTCACTACATCTAGGTGTTTATGTTTATGTTTATTAAATTTGTTCATTTTTTTTTACAAAAGAAACACAATACAAGACAATCCCATAAATGATAATGTACAAAATATAAAAAATGAAAGGTAGCAGAAAGAAGAATAGATCTTATTATATCTGCCCCTTTTTTCCAACAATCAGATTAAACAATAATAATCTTCCACCAACAGTACAAAATGACTAACTCTTTCTAATTTTCTAACTAATACAATACACAATACGTCATTTATATATATTTTTTAACAAATTCATTTTGATCATTTTCTTAAATGTAAACATTGACTTGGCATTTTTAACTTCATTCTCCAAGCCATTCCATAATCTAATTCCCTGGATTGAGGTAGAACGTCCCTTCAAACTAGTTCTGAATTGTGGTTTTACAAACATCTCTGTCCCCTTAAGGTTATAACAACTTTGTCTTTTAACAAAATGCATTTGGATATTTAAAGGTAATGCGTTATTCTGAGCCCTATACATAACTGATAAAATATTATAATCTACCAAATCATGGAACTTCAATAACTTCAGTTGATAAAATAATGTACTTGATGGATGACAGTAATGTTTTCTAGTGATAATTCTTACAGCTCTTTTCTGTAATACAAAAATAGGCTTTGTGATTGTTTTACACGCATTCCCCCAAACATCAATACAATAGATTAAGTGTGGAACAATGATTGTGTTATACAACAAATACAGAGCTTTATCATTCAATAGGTCTCTGACTTTGTACAGTACTGCAATAGATTTAGCTATTTTTATTCTTACAGAATTTATGTGTTGTTTCCATGTCAGTTTGTCATCAATGATAACACCCAAAAACTTCACCTCAGAGTCTGTAGACTGGCAGTCCTGCAAACCTAATGCACTTAAATGTTAAACTGAGTAAAAGTGGGCTGCTGTGAAAAACATGCTGGGACAACAGTTAATTTCCTCTCGTTTTTTAATTTTTTTGGGTTGTTTCTTGCTGGGTTAGAGGATGTTACAGCCTGTTATACGTTTGAGCAACGTGCTGTTAAACGTGAAGGATCTACTATCTCCATTTAAGTAGCTGACAGGCAGCAGCTCCTTCCTCTGTCTAAGTCTGGCTCAGAACTGCTCTTGAAGACGTTGCGCTTGTCTTTGAAGATTGCAGAAAATATATAACTACTTTATCATCAACTTGTTAATTAATTAAAGAGCATGTTTTTCAACTTTTTACATTTTACTTGTGACATTACCTTGCACAGTGTACGTTAATTGAATTAACACTGCAGAAATTATTTAAAAAATAAAAATAAAATAAAGGTTCAATGAATGAGAGAACACAGACATCTAGTTTTTTTTATTTTTATAAAAGAAACAAGTACAAAAAAAACTTACAATGTCAAACATGGCTCGAGACTTAAGGCATGCATAGCACAAAAGAGAATAAAGGCACATAAACAAATACAAAAATGTGTTTTGGGCAGCTTACAACAGAAATTCGTTACAGATTGTTTTAGTTTTTAAAGCTTTGGCATTAGTACAATACTTTAAAGTAGATAAGTAAGAGGAAATATAATTAGAAAACACTATAAATCTAGGTTTTAGCAAGGAGAATTTACAACTGTGGATGTAAAATTTGGCTAATAGTGGTATTAAATTTACAACAAAAACTTTCTTACTTGAACTACAGTATTTGGACAAAAGAACCCAAACAGTATAATTTTAGCATCAAATGGTATAGGTCTATTTCTAACTTTCTATTTACATACATGAAAATGTCTTTCCAGAACACCTGAGTATGAGAACAGTCCCAGAAGAGATGGATGATGGTCTCCTCAGAGCTGTGGCAGAGTGAACACATTGGGTCTACGTTTGGACGGTACTGGAAAGTTATACGTAGTTAAAAATTCACTGTAAGAGTAAGTGTTGCCGTCTTTGTTGAATAACTGATGTACATGAACTATTCCTCTGTCAAACCAATTTTTAAAGAAAATAGATTTATACATATATCCACCCATTCATACACACATTCATACACTGGTAGTGGTAGTCTGCCATGCAAGGCGCTGCCAGTCCTACTGGGAGCAACTCGGGGTTAAGTGTCTTGCCCAAGGACACAACGAGGTATGCAGTGACCGGGGATCGAACCCGGGACCTTCTGGTCCTGAGCCGGCTGCCCTGCCTCTACACCATCTCGGCCCTAAATGAATGAACAAAGCAACATGAAATATACTATATTAAATAAATATGTATAAATAAATATAAATATAATATATATAATATATAAAATATATAATATATATGTCACATATATTAAAATCCGGAGATGTTTAGTGAAAATGATGAAGTGAACCTCCATATAAACTGTATCCACAGAAACTTATTGTGTCTTTGGAACAAAGTGCCTAAATAAATTTAAATGGTTTGTTTCTTTGGTCTCTCTTGATCTATGTTAAAAATGAATTTTACCACCTTAGATTAAAACTAAAGTTTTATTAAGGGAAGATTGTTTCTCTCAAAAGTGATTTCCTGAGTTGAAAAGTTCTTTCTTCAGACTGGCGTGTGCTCAACTCCAGATCAGTGCACAGGAGACAAAAAATCTGCCTGAAAACATGCTCCATGCTTTATCTCCACCGCAGCCACATGACACTGAACGCTGTATATTAATTTTAAAAAAAATGAGCATTTAAATGAACTTCTCTGATAAATGTGTGCAGTTCTTGGTAGACTCTGCAGCTGTTGTGAAAAATGTCATGGGGTTTGTGTGTCTGTGAGCAGAGAAAGAAAAATGGCTGGCTTGTCTCCAGGAGCTGATATGTGTCCCTTGGCCTTGAACAATAACCAGTGCTGTGTCCCCTTGCTCACTGGGTTTAGTCTCCAGTGAGCTGAAGCAAGACTCAGCCGGTGTCTGTTGTCCACGATGAACACCACCTCCACACAGAGACACATTGTCCACAGGCTTTTTTAATTAAAGAGCTCTGGTTGGGACTCGGTGCCAGGTGACCTGAGCTGCTGCGAGCCTACATGTGTCCACTGGAATCCACTTCACAGGCTCTCAATCTCAGAGGATAATTGGAGGGAGAAACGCTATCCTGCCATCATGAGCCGGAGGAAGGATTATCTAACCAGGACTTTGACTTCAGAGTCAAGGATGGAGGAATAATGTCACGTTTTCTTCTGTCTACATTCAATCTGCCTGCCTCCGTCTTGTATCTGCTTTCCCTGTCTGGAGGTTATGAGAGGAGGAGGGGCTGCAGGACTTTTTTTTTGAATGAGTTCCTCTTCTCTGTTGGTGCAGAATCACTTCTGAGCCGGTGTCCAAGCAGAAGACATGATGGAGAGAAGACTGCACGCAGCGTTCCTGTTGTTTCTGCCTCTGCTGAGCGTCAGCTGCGTCTCCAACCGGAAAACCACAGGTACACAATATTCAGACTGATGGAAGCATGGGCGAGTTTAGAAACAGCTCAAATTAGTGTAAACGCTGTGTTTTTTAATGTGTTTTCTTATTTTGATGTGATTGTAATCTAATTAAAAAATCTTCTGTTTAGTCTCCTGGTGCGTTCAGTCAGATGCTGAGGAGCAGAAGTGTTTGGATTTAGCAGGAAATGCTACAGCCAGGAACATTAAGGGAACCCTGGTGTGCGTCCGCGGCCTCAACACTCGAGACTGCATGAATAAAATCAAGGTATTATTCCATGTTGAGAAAATTGAAGATGCTTAAAATAAACCACCCCCCTCAAAAATATTATCTTTTTAAATTATTATCTTTATTTTACATTTTTGGGCTCTAGTGGCCTTTATTGTAGAGGGAGAGGGCGAAACGGGTAGAGAGAAGGGAGAGACACTGCAGAAACAGCTCGTCGGGTCTGGGACGCGAACCCGCGACGCCTGCAGAGAGGCTCAGCCTCAATATGTGCCGCGCGCTTATCCCCCACACCAAAGCGGCGGCACTTCAAAAATATATCTTATCTTGATGGACAGTACAGCTTTTGAAAATTTGAATACAGCATTTTTTTAATACATGCATCCTTATTAGACTGACTTATTTAATTTAGTCTATAATGCTTTTTATTGTAAATGTTCATGTCCGCAAGATTTTAAAAAATGCATTTAAGTTAAGGATATTTCAAATAAATTTAATAAATTTTAAAATTATTAAATTGAATTTAATAAACTAATGTAAGTTAATTCAATTGAATTTTTTTTTACTAAAAGCACAAGAAAACTAAAAACAGGACATTTTTAATTCAAGTCAGTTTATTTATATAGCGCCAAGTCACAGCAGAAGTCATCTCACTGAACAGAAACATTCATATGTAAAAATAATAAGTTAACATCATTTATCTGAGGAGCAGACTGCTTTGAGTTTAAAGGACATGACCCACCATGTTTTCAAATTGCATCGCCATTAATATTTAGTAGTTAATTAAATAATGAAACAGGAGCGTTTATTTATATTGTAGAGAAATAACGCTAAATGTGTTATTTCATGATTTATAGCAGATTTTAGCCGCAGCTCCGGGAAAATCTGCCCCTCTCCATATATGGGCATTGACGTCACTGAAGTATCCGCCTTGAATGCATGCGGAGTTATAACAAGCATGCATCAACGTAGCTTCATTATTGCAGCGGTGTTATATCTTATTAAAAAGTTCTAAAAAATAAATAAAAACAGAGCGCTGGTCCAGCTGTACCCACAACTGCACCAGGAAATATTTAGAGATCGCGCATCCACGTAGGACACTAGTTTAACTGCAGTTTTAACTCTCACTCTCATAAGCCTCCATTGCGAACTCACTCCTGCCTTCTGACTGGAGCCTGTATTTATGTCATTCCGGACTTCGGCAATCTTCGGTCGGGTTTCCGGATGTTTCCGGGACTCCGTTGTTTGTTTGTTTTTTGTTGTTTTTACACTCACCTGGCCCAAATGCAAAAATGAAAATAGACATCATATTCTACTACAGTAATTGTCCAATATGGTGAATTGTTACTGTCACGGTGGGTGTTGTCCTTTAAGAACTCTCATCTTGAGCAAGCACGAAGGAGACAGTGGAAAGAAAAACTTCCACATGAGGAAGAAACCTTTAGCTAAATCCTGCTGAAGAAACTAAACTTAGTAGAAACAAACATGAAACAAGACACAACATGTTTGTATGATGCCAAAAAGAAAACTTCAGAAACAATAAAACGCGCCACGACGTTTCATTTAAAACACTTTAAAATGTGAATGTTTACACGTTTCTCTCCTGCTCTGTCCTTGCATGTCTAATCTGTCACATCAAAAATAAACAGTTGTCATGTCCTAAGCATGATGGTGTTCTTGTCAGAACGGGACAGCCGACGCAGCGTCCATGTTTGCTGATGATGTGTACGCAGCAGGTTTCTGCCACGGCCTGGAGCTCGCAGCAGGAGAGTCCCACAACGGAGCAGGCGAGTCTCACGTTCTGCACTCGCGTTTACCGGAGTCTTATTTCTGTGTGCTTCATGACTGTTGTCCCACCCACCCTGACAGATGGCATCAGCTACTACGTGGTGGCGATGGCCCGTCGCTCCTCTTCAGACTTGTCCCTGTTGGAGATGCACGAGCGCAGCTCCTGTCACCCCGGCATACGGACCACCGTGGGCTGGACCGTCCCCATCGGCTACCTGGTCAACACGTCCCAAGTCAGTGTAGGGGAGCAGTGCAACTTCCCCAAAGGTACATTCATTTATTTTATCATTAAGGGCCCAATGAAACACCAGTTACAGTATTTTCCGCCTGATAAGTCACACCTCTCTATAGGTCGCTTTGACCAATTATTGGCAATAAATTGGAAAAATCCATAAACGGGTCGCACCTTTATTTAAGTCGCATCTATTATGCGTCACCGCGACGCGTCAGCGCGTCATTTGCCCTGTTGAAAATGGCGGCGACAGAAGCGTGCACGGAAGGACTTTTAACAAGATTAACACGGTAAAAACAATTACTTGTCTGCTGAAAATTATAGCAAACATGTGTCTTAGCTTAACCGTCCCTTAATAAATTCACGTAATGGTCAAATCTGCTGGATTTAAATTGTTTCGCTTTGACGTCTTCCAAACGGTCGCGCGCGCTGAGAAAATAAATTATAAATAAATCTAATTTTAGCTCAAACAACTCCAACAGCTAACAGTTTGTAAATGACCACCAAGTAATTACTTTCTGTAAGTTTAAAGAAAATCTGCCGTGTGGTTTATGAGCTATTTACTGCACCATTTTTTGCCAAAATGAAAAACGGTCATATCTGAGCCAAAAATTGGTCTAAAAATATGGGGAATAAATCCATAAACAAGTCTCACCTCTCTATAAGTCGCAGGGCATGCAAATTAGACAAAAAGGTGCCACTTATAGGCCGGAAAATACGGTATATATCTGGCCACATGCTCATCTCCACTGGGAATGGCGTGCTTTGACTTTTGATACCAGTTTGTGACTCAACAAAGACGATTAATAAAATGCAAGCAGTAATGGAGATCAGTGGGATTATGATAAAACAGGTGAGAAACTGCGCAGACATGCTTCACTATGAAAGAAGAAGTTTAAAAGGGCTGTATGGTTTTTACACCATCTCCGTTTATGTTTGACGCCTTTGGAAACTTTTCTGTTCAATTGAAAAGCTCACATATGTTTTTCTAATTTTCTAATCTTTTGCAAATACACTCCCACTACGTTAACTCTTTATACACAGTTTATCTTTGTCTTCTTCCACCCGGTGTGCCTCTCCCTGCTCTAAAGTCTCAGCAGAATGCAGAAGGTGCACGTCAAACTTCCACACACTTTATTTCAACTACCATATTTTTCAGACTAGATCATAAGACGCGAGAAACAAAACAGTCAGATGAGTCCAACTTTATTCACAATAACCACAGACAATCAGTTCGAGGTTCAGTAAGCACAACCAGAATTAATACATAAGGTGCACCTCATTATAAGGCTCACTGTGGAGGAACCTGAGAAAATTAAAATATTTTAAGTGCGTCTTATAGTCCAAAAAATATGGTTAGAAAAAAAGATCTAGAAGGAAAAAGTAACGACTCTAAATGTGACATTAATGTTTTTGTTTCTATTTCAACCTTCTGCTGCTTCCACATGTTTGAACTCTGACTTGTGTTCACACAGGCACTGTTTGAGGCTTACTTTTCAGTCTGTTTCTGTCTCTCTTACCATTATTGTGTGTGGTTACCATGGTGACCACAATAACAGCTGCTGAAATATTTATTCTGATCTAAGTTCTCCTTACATTTCTTTAACAGTTCATACATCAAAATGTAGGCTTTTTAATAGCTTAAATTATCCGTCCATCTGTCCATCCATCCGTCCATCTGTCCATCCATCTGTCTGTCCATCCATCCATCCATCCATCCATCTGTCCATCCATCCATCCATCTGTCCATCCATCCATCCGTCCATCTGTCCATCCATCCATCCATCCATCCATCCATCCATCCATCCGTCCATCTGTCCATCCATCCGTCCATCTGTCCATCCATCCGTCCATCTGTCCATCCATCTGTCCATCCATCCATCCATCTGTCCATCCA
>JBBPBX010001270.1:59589-74274 GCA_038048925.1 Garcialebias charrua
AACTAACAATGTTACATATGTTACGTGGGCACACTTTTTTCAGTCTTTTGTTTGTTTGTTATTTTTATTTTTGGCACCTTTTTGACAGTTCACTGGTGAAGGGGGCGGGGCTCAGCCACACAAGTGGTTTTAGCTGAGCTGGCAGCACACCTGGGGGTGATGAGAAGATTGATTGACTGCAGAGATGGATTGATGGAGTAGCGTGTGTTGGAGCGGCTGGAAGGCTTTTGGGCTGTGGGAGCTGCTGTGGCGATGACGACGTGTAAAGGAAGGATTTCAATTTGAGACGGTGCGGGTGGACTCTGGGGGAACAGAGTCCTCACCTCGGGCTGATCACCCAGAGGGGGGCGTCGGATGTTTTGGCCGGGAGGAAGAGGAAAAGTTTGTCCTGGATGAACGGCTGGACGCAGTAATGTACCGGGGAGTTTACACGCCTGCTGGCCGGGAGGAACAGGGTTTGTCCTGATGAACCGGCTGGACGCAGTGGGGAGTTTACACGCCTGCAGAAATCAACCACCTACAGAAAATCACAAGTGGTGCGTTTTTAAGAAAAGAGGAAAACTATAAAGAAAAGCAAAAACAACAATTAATGAACAGATCATCTGACGGATGAAGCACCGTGCGGGCTCGCCCCTTTAAAGATGTCAGCTGGTGGAGAAACTCTGATCGGACATCTTAAGGTAAGCCCCAAACCTCACTCTGTGTTCTGTCAGGTGCCTGTTTAGTTTCTTTCTTTTCTTTTTTTCTTATCACACACTTTTAGTTGCGACCACTACTCTCCATGAAGCAGTGATAATATAAGAGCGAGCTGGGGAGGGAAGTGGTTTCTTAACAAGTGGGGGCTCACGTCCGGGATCTGAAACTATGGAAGCAAGTATGGAGGGGAAAAGCTGCCATAAATTACATGAAAATTATATTGGTGTTTCGTAGATTCCTGAATCCTGTTGAAAAGAGTGATAAATTAAGGAGGAATTTTAAAGTTTAAGAATTTCTAAAAGAGGAGTTTTAAACTTTTTTGGTTTAGTGTGATTTTATTTATTTTTTGTTTGGTTTAATTGTTTTTCGTTTAGTTTATTTATTTATTTATTTTATTTATTTATTTATTTTTGCCACCATGGGGAATATGTTTGTAGGTCTCATTAAAATGTTTGGGAAAGAAGAGATGAGGAAATTCATGGTGGGTTTGGACACAGCAGGAAAGACAGATATTCTGTACAAACCTAAATTTGGAGAGATGGTGACGTCCATCCCCACACTAGGTTTTAATGTAGAGACTGTTGAGTACAAAACCATCAGTTTTGCAGTTTGGGACGTTGGCTGAGGACGAGCTCTGTGATGCTGTACTTTTAATGTTTGCTAGTGTCAAACTGTCAAGCATGCGATGGATGGGATGAAGATATAGGACATTTTATTGGGCTAAAATTAAAAATATATAAAAAAAATATATGGATATTTTTTTTTGTTTAGGTGGGGAAGTGTTACGTGGGCACACTTTTTTCAGTCTTTTGTTTGTTTGTTATTTTTATTTTTGGCACCTTTTTGACAGTTCACTGGTGAAGGGGGCGGGGCTCAGCCACACAAGTGGTTTTAGCTGAGCTGGCAGCACACCTGGGGGTGATGAGAAGATTGATTGACTGCAGAGATGGATTGATGGAGTAGCGTGTGTTGGAGCGGCTGGAAGGCTTTTGGGCTGTGGGAGCTGCTGTGGCGATGACGACGTGTAAAGGAAGGATTTCAATTTGAGACGGTGCGGGTGGACTCTGGGGGAACAGAGTCCTCACCTCGGGCTGATCACCCAGAGGGGGGCGTCGGATGTTTTGGCCGGGAGGAAGAGGAAAAGTTTGTCCTGGATGAACGGCTGGACGCAGTAATGTACCGGGGAGTTTACACGCCTGCTGGCCGGGAGGAACAGGGTTTGTCCTGATGAACCGGCTGGACGCAGTGGGGAGTTTACACGCCTGCAGAAATCAACCACCTACAGAAAATCACAAGTGGTGCGTTTTTAAGAAAAGAGGAAAACTATAAAGAAAAGCAAAAACAACAATTAATGAACAGATCATCTGACGGATGAAGCACCGTGCGGGCTCGCCCCTTTAAAGATGTCAGCTGGTGGAGAAACTCTGATCGGACATCTTAAGGTAAGCCCCAAACCTCACTCTGTGTTCTGTCAGGTGCCTGTTTAGTTTCTTTCTTTTCTTTTTTTTCTTATCACACACTTTTAGTTGCGACCACTACTCTCCATGAAGCAGTGATAATATAAGAGCGAGCTGGGGAGGGAAGTGGTTTCGTAACACATATTATTTGAGAAATGCAGAATTTGTGGAGCATCAAGTTTAGAAACACTGGACTGAGGAACAGCTTCTACCCTGAAGCTGTTAGACTCATAAATCCCTTACCAGGATTATCACTGTAAGAAAAATGAAAAATCAATGTAATTCCTCTTTAATGGGCTTCCCATGGGCTCACCACCTGTGGGAGGGGCCAAAGGGGTCGGGTGCAATGTGAGATGGGTGGTGGCCGAGGGCGGGGACCCTGGCGGTCTGATCCTCGGCTACAGAAGCTGGCCATTGGGACATGGAATGTCACCTCTCTGGTGGGGAAGGAGCCTGAGCTAGTGTGTGAGGTTGAGAGTTTCCGACTAGAAATAGTCGGACTCACCTCAACGCATGGCTCTGGCTCTGGAACCAGTTTCCTTGAGAGGGGTTGGACACTCTTCCACTCTGGAGTTGCCCCTGGTGAGAGGCGCCGAGCAGGAGTGGGCATACTGGTTGCCCCCCATCTTGGTGCCTGTACGTTGGGGTTCACCCCGGTGAACGAGAGGGTAGCCTCCCTTCGCCTACGTGTGGGGGGACGGGCTCTGACTGTTGTTTGTGCCTATGCACCAAACGGCAGCTCAGACTACCCACCCTTTTTGGAGTCCTTGGAGGGGGTATTGGAGAGTGCGCCTCCTGGGGACTCCCTTGTTCTACTGGGGGACTTCAACGCTCACGTGGGCAATGACAGTGAGACCTGGAGGGGTGTGGTTGGGAGGAACGGCCCCCCTGATCTGAACCAGAGTGGTGTTCTGTTATTGGACTTCTGTGCTCGTCATGGATTGTCCATAACGAACACCATGTTTGAGCATAAGGGTGTCCATATGTGATCAAATCAAAAAAGGCGTTCAATACAGGATCAACTGGACTTTATTTGTTGCAGAAAACGTTTCGACTTCTGTCCAGAAGTCTTTTTCAATTCTGAATGGAAGCTGTGAGAACGAGAAGTTTTATACAGGCTTATAAACAGTTGATCTTTTGAGCTGAGCTTACAGTTGATCCTGTATTGAACGCCTTTTTTGATTTCATCATGTCCTGGACGACTGAGAATCTTCAAGCATAAGGGTGTCCATATGTGCTCTTGGCACCAGGACACCCTAGGTCGCAGTTCGATGATCGACTTTGTTGTCGTCTCATCTGATCTGCGGCCGCATGTCTTGGACACTCGGGTGAAGAGAGGGGCGGAGCTGTCAACTGACCACTACCTGGTGGTGAGTTGGCTCCGATGGTGGGGGAGGATGCCGGTCAGACCTGGCAGACCCAAACGTATTGTGAGGGTCTGCTGGGAACGTCTGGCAGAGTCTCCCGTAAGACGGAGCTTTAACTCCCACCTCCGGGAGAGCTTTGAACACGTTCCGAGGGAGGCGGGGGACATGGAGTCCGAGTGGGCCGTGTTCCGCGCCTCTATTGTCGAGGCAGCTTATCGGAGCTGTGGCCGCAAGGTTGTTGGTGCCTGTCGTGGTGGCAACCCTCGAACCCGGTGGTGGACACCGGCAGTGAGGGATGCTGTCAGGCTGAAGAAGGAGTCCTATTGGGCCTTTTTGGCTTGTGGGACCCCGGAAGCAGCTGATAGGTACCGGCAGTCCAAGCGGCATGCGGCTCGGGTGGTTGCTGAGGCAAAAACTCGGGCGTGGGAGGAGTTCGGAGAGGCCATGGAGAATGACTTCCGTACGGCTTCGAGGCGATTCTGGTCCACCATCCGGCGTCTCAGGGGGGGAAAGAGGTACGCGACCAACACCATTTATGGTGGGTGGCGTGCTGCTGACCTCAACTCGGGATGTTGTGAGTCGGTGGGCGGAATACTTCGAAGACCTCCTCAATCCTACTGGCACGTCTTCCATGGAGGAAGCGGAGCCTGGGGACTTTGGGTCGGGTTCTCCGATCTCTGGTGCTGAGGTCGCCGAGGTGGTTAAAAAGCTCCGCGGTGGCAAGGCTCCGGGGGTGGATGAGATTCGCCCGGAGTTCCTTAGGGCTCTGGATGTTGTGGGGTTGTGTTGGCTTACGCGACTCTGCAATATCGCGTGGACATCGGGGGCAGTTCCCTTGGATTGGCAGACTGGGGTGGTGGTTCCCCTATTCAAAAAGGGGGACCGTAGGGTGTGTTCCAACTATAGGGGGATCACACTCTTAAGCCTCCCTGGTAAGGTCTATTCAGGGGTTCTGGAGAGGAGGGTCCGTCGGATAGTCGAACCTCGGATCCAGGAGGAGCAATGTGGTTTTCGTCCTGGTCGTGGAACACTGGACCAGCTCTACACCCTCAACAGGGTCCTGGAGGGTGCGTGGGAGTTTGCCCAACCAGTTTACATGTGCTTTGTGGACTTGGAGAAGGCATTCGACCGCGTCCCTCGGGGGGTTCTGTGGGAGGTACTCCGGGAGTATGGGGTACCAGGCCCTTTGATAAGGGCTGTTAGGTCCCTGTACGACCGGTGTCAGAGCTTGGTCCGCATTGCCGGCAGTAAGTCAGGCTCGTTTCCGGTGAGAGTTGGACTCCGCCAAGGTTGCCCTTTGTCACCGATTCTGTTCATAACTTTTATGGACAGAATTTCTAGGCGCAGCCAAGGTGTTGAGAGGATCCGTTTTGGTGGCCTTAGAATCGCTTCTCTGTTTTTTGCAGATGATGTGGTCCTACTGGCTTCATCAGTTCGTGATTTACAACTTTCACTGGAGCGGTTTGCAGCCGAGTGTGATGCGGCCGGGATGAGGATCAGTTCCTCCAAATCCGAGGCCATGGTCTTGAGCCGGAAAAGGGTAGCATGCCCTCTCCGGGTCGGGGAGGAGGTCCTGCCCCAAGTGGAGGAGTTTAAGTATCTCGGGATCTTGTTCACGAATGAGGGAAAACTGGAGCGTGAGATCGATAGGCGGATAGGTGCAGCGTCCGCAGTGAAGCGGGCGCTGTACCGGTCTGTCGTGGTGAAGAGAGAGCTGAGTCAAAAGGCAAAGCTCTCAATTTACCGATCGATCTACGTTCCCACCCTCATCTATGGTCATGAGCTTTGGGTTATGACCGAAAGAACAAGATCTCGGATACAAGCGGCTGAAATGAGTTTTCTCCGCAGGGTGGCTGGACTCTCCCTTAGAGATAGGGTGAGAAGCTCAGTCATCCGGGAGGGACTCGGAGTAGAGCCGCTGCTTCTCCACATCGAGAGGAGCCAGTTGAGGTGGCTCGGGCATCTGGTTAGGATGCCTCCTGGACGCCTCCCTGGTGAGGTGTTCCGGGCATGTCCCACCGGGAGGAGACCCAGAGGAAGACCCAGGACGCGCTGGAGGGACTATGTTTCTCGGCTGGCCTGGGAACGCCTTGGGATTCCCCCGGAGGAGCTGCTCCAAGTGGCTGGGGAGAGGGAAGTCTGGGCCTCCCTACTTAGGCTGCTACCCCCGCGACCCGACCCCGGATAAGCGGAAGAAGATGGATGGATGGATGGATTCCTCTTTAATTGGAGATTTGACACTTTATTTGTGCCACTGATTCATTACCCATAATCTGCTGTATTCATACCCATCTGCTCACACCAGACTCATGTTCAGGCTGCTGTTTAATACACCTTATTTTATTACATTATTGTGTTTAGTGTATATCTTGGATTTTCATGCACTGATTTTTTTTAATACTTAATATTTTTGCTATTTTTGGGTGTAACTGGGACCTTGAGTACACTATTTCGTTTCACCTCATGTACCACATGTGATGTGAATGACAATAAAGAATGTTGAATTTGTTAAGTGTCCAAAAACGGAATCAGGAGCAGTTCTTGGTTGACATGTGTACATTCGACTAAAGTGATGCGTCTGATGTGCTCAGGTAAGAATCAGGAGTCGTGGGCCTTGGATCTGGAGCTGGAGGACCTCAAGCTGCTGTGTCCAGATGGAACCGAGGCGGGTCTGGACCAGTACGAGCAATGCCACTTGGCAGCAGTCCCTGCCAACGCCGTGGTGGTGCGTGTGGAGGACAAGTGCCGCGTCTGGAAATATCTGGAGCGTTTACAGGTGGGTGTGGACCTGAAGCCAGAATTTGTATCTGTATCAAGAACCACTGATCTGCTCACTGTATGTGTATCTGTTCACTGTATGTATATCTGTTCACTGTGTGTGTATCTGTTCACTGTATGCGTATCTGTTCACTGTGTGTGTATCTGTTCACTGTGTGTGTATCTGTTCACTGTGTGTGTATCTGTTCACTGTGTGTGTATCTGTTCACTGTATGTGTATCTGTTCACTGTGTGTGTATCTGTTCACTGTATGCGTATCTGTTCACTGTGTGTGTATCTGTTCACTGTATGCGTATCTGTTCACTGTGTGTGTATCTGTTCACTGTGTGGTATCTGTTCACTGTGTGTGTATCTGTTCACTGTGTGTGTATCTGTTCACTGTGTGTGTATCTGTTCACTGTATGTGTATCTGTTCACTGTATGTGTATCTGTTCACTGTGTGTGTATCTGTTCACTGTGTGTGTATCTGTTCAATATGCACGTATCTGTTCAATATGCACGTATCTGTTCACTGTATGTGTATCTGTTCACTGTATGTGTATCTGTTCACTGTGTGTGTATCTGTTCACTGTGTGTGTATCTGTTCACTGTATGTGTATCTGTTCACTGTATTTGTATCTCTTCACTGTGTGTATCTGCTCACTGTATGTGTATCTGTGCACTCTATGTGTATCTGTTCACTGTATGTGTATATGTTCACTGTATGTGTATCTGTTCACTGTGTGTGTATCTGTTCACTGTATGCGTATCTGTTCACTGTGTGTGTATCTGTTCACTGTGTGGATCTGTTCACTGTGTGTGTATCTGTTCACTGTGTGTGTATCTGTTCACTGTGTGTGTATCTGTTAGTGTTCACTGTGTGTGTATCTGTTCACTGTGTGTGTATCTGTTCACTGTGTGTGTATCTGTTCACTGTATGTGTATCTGTTCACTGTGTGTGTATCTGTTCACTGTGTGTGTATCTGTTCACTGTGTGTGTATCTGTTCACTGTATGTGTATCTGTTCACTGTGTGTGTATCTGTTCACTGTGTGTGTATCTGTTCAATATGCACGTATCTGTTCAATATGCACGTATCTGTTCACTGTATGTGTATCTGTTCACTGTATGTGTATCTGTTCACTGTGTGTGTATCTGTTCACTGTATGTGTATCTGTTCACTGTATGTGTATCTGTTCACTGTATGTGTATCTGTTCACTGTATTTGTATCTCTTCACTGTGTGTATCTGCTCACTGTATGTGTATCTGTGCACTCTATGTGTAGCTGTTCACTGTATGTGTATCTGTTCACTGTATGTGTATATGTTCACTGTATGTGTATCTGTTCACTGTGTGTGTATCTGTTCACTGTATGCGTATCTGTTCACTGTGTGTGTATCTGTTCACTGTGTGGATCTGTTCACTGTGTGTGTATCTGTTCACTGTGTGTGTATCTGTTCACTGTGTGTGTATCTGTTAGTGTTCACTGTGTGTGTATCTGTTCACTGTGTGTGTATCTGTTCACTGTATGTGTATCTGTTCACTGTGTGTGTATCTGTTCACTGTGTGTGTATCTGTTCAATATGCACGTATCTGTTCAATATGCACGTATCTGTTCACTGTATGTGTATCTGTTCACTGTATGTGTATCTGTTCACTGTGTGTGTATCTGTTCACTGTATGTGTATCTGTTCACTGTATGTGTATCTGTTCACTGTATTTGTATCTCTTCACTGTGTGTATCTGCTCACTGTATGTGTATCTGTGCACTCTATGTGTAGCTGTTCACTGTATGTGTATCTGTTCACTGTATGTGTATATGTTCACTGGGTGTATCTGCTCACTGTATGCGTATCTGTTCACTGTATGTGTATCTGTGCACTCTATGTGTAGCTGTTCACTGTATGTGTATCTGCTCACTGTGTGTATCTGTTCACTGTGTGTATCTGTTCACTGTGTGTATCTGTTCACTGTGTGTATCTGCTCACTGTATGTGTATCTGTTCACTGTGTGTATCTGTTCACTGTATGTGTATCTGCTCACTGTATGTGTATCTGCTCACTGTATGTGTATCTGTGCACTCTATGTGTAGCTGTTCACTGTATGTGTATCTGCTCACTGTGTGTATCTGTTCACTGTGTGTATCTGTTCACTGTGTGTATCTGTTCACTGTGTGTATCTGCTCACTGTATGTGTATCTGTTCACTGTGTGTATCTGCTCACTGTATGTGTATCTGCTCACTGTATGTGTATCTGTTCATTGTGTGTATCTGCTCACTGTATGTGTATCTGCTCACTGTATGTGTATCTGCTCACTGTATGTGTATCTGCTCACTGTATGTGTATCTGTTCATTGTGTGTATCTGCTCACTGTATGTGTATCTGTTCATTGTGTGTATCTGCTCACTGTATGTGTATCTGTTCATTGTGTGTATCTGCTCACTGTATGTGTATCTGCTCACTGTATGTGTATCTGCTCACTGTATGTGTATCTGTTCATTGTGTGTATCTGCTCACTGTATGTGTATCTGCTCACTGTATGTGTATCTGTTCACTGTGTGTATCTGTTCACTGTGTGTATCTGTTCATTGTGTGTATCTGTTCACTGTTTTTGTACCTCCTGAGCTGAATCCCCTCTGTGGCTTCAAAAGTACACAATCTCGTAGACACACGGACACACAATACATGCCAACACACACACTCATTCATGCCCTCATGCAGTAAACACTGTGACACCCTCTCTCTTGCAGAATGCGTTTGGCAACAGCACAGAGGGCTTCAGCCTGTTCAGCTCTGCAGGGTACGGCCAATCTGATCTGCTCTTCAGTGATGCCACCTACCACCTGCAAAGAGTTCTGGGTAGTTACACCTCCTGGCTGGGCTCCACCTACACCACCATGCTGCAGGCCTTCGAGTGCGAGGGTGAGCGTGACGACATGCGCCTATTTCACTATGTCCTGAGCAGTTGTGTTTATGAAGGGTGGGTGCAGGGTGGCTGCAGAAGTGTTTTCTGCTTGTGTGTGTGTGTGTGTGTGTCCAGTGCAGCTGCTCTCAGTATTGCTTTTCTCCACCAACAGGCTTCTGCTGATGGAAGAGGGGGAAGAGATCCAGCGCACCGACGTCCACCCCGTCCTGCTGTCCCCGTCCTTGTGTTCTGCCATCCCTCCCTGCCATCTGGGTCCTCCGTCTCACCATGTCTGTCTCCTTTCGCTTTGCTTTTCATTTCTGTTTCCTCCCTGCCTCTCACAACCAATATCTTGTATTGTTTCCTCGCCCTCTTACCATGTTGTCCAACATGCTGCCTGGCAGGAAAAGGACAACGCTAAGAGCAGCTAATTACAAATTAAAATGTCCAAGGTATGTTTAATAAATCAGGACTAAAGTCCCAGAAATATACCTGGACAGTAGAAGATAGTAGAAGAGAAGATGAGGTTATTAATTGTCACATTATGCTTATTTACAGAGCATATATTTTAATTTTGATATTTTAAACATTCATTCTTCCTCAGATTTTCTTCCATCATCTCAAAACCCATTTGCACACACTGTAAAAGTTCCTGTTCTGAATCTGTTTGTCTGCTTGGACAGTTCACCTTCCTCCACCAGGGTCTGTCTCTGGCACTGAACAACTGGGTGCTATTAACTTTGACATTAGGAGTCTCAGTTACTGTAAATGTGTGTGTGTGAGGGAGAGAGTGTGGCTTTCCCACAGTCATTATTGCCCTAATTGGCTGTTTGGCATGTTGTACTGTTGGTGTGTGACAGAGACAAAGTGTGTGTTGGATGTATTGATAGTCACTTTCCCATGGCTTGTGTTGCTCACTACTTTGGATCACTGCTTTCTCACGTCTGGTTCGGTGACCCGGCCCGTGCAGTGCTGCAACATTCACGTTGTTTGTAGTAAGAAAATCAAGATTACGACTCCCTGAATGGATCTTGTGGACAAATGTAATTTTCTCTTCTGTTTGCATCACTTCCCAGCGCTCCAAATACATTTTATCCACCGACTGTGCAAAAATAGGAAGAATTTTAATCGTAAAACACAAAAAAATGTGACGAACAGGAGGATGTTGGAGGCTTACCAGAAGATATTTAGTTTCATTTGTTTGTGAATGTATAACAATCATTAACTTTTTAACCGGTTAAAGACAGTGCGGTTGTATGATTACAATAAATCAACCAGACGAGCCAGACTTGACCCACTGGATCACGTACTGTACTGTAAAAGGCAGATTAGTCTATAAGTCTGCACTTTTTATATCATTTTCTCCACCAAGCTCAGATCTGAACTGGAAGCTGGATGAAGTTCTCCCCATCCTGCTGTGCTTCTGGAACATCCATGCAGGACACAATCACAGCTGGTAGAAAACATACGGCTGCAGGTTTTAGCTTTAAAAACAAACCATGGGTGTGTTACTAATCTCTGAATTCAACTTGGGTTTGGACCATTGGTGCTGTTGGTTTTTGATACTGCTTAGAGCCAGTTGTAAATAGTCCTCTGAATATGTAGAGCTGCAAACTTTCTTTTTTAACCAACTGAATAAATAATGATGAAACCCCTGTTCTCGCTTTCATGGTGACTTCTTTACTGACACATTTGACACGATAGGAAATGAAACAGTGCAATGCACTGAGGAATGTGGTGCAGTGTGTTGGACAAGTGGATCAGGGACATTCAGCCGTCGTCAGTGGTTCCTGTAAAGAAAAAGATACTCAGAGCCTCTCCTGGCACCGCTTCACCTCATTTACAACTTTAATCCCTCAGAGAAAGCCTGCTCATGATAGAAAAGTCCCATTTAGTGAAGGGCAGTCGGTACACTGAACTGCACTGCAGCAAAATGTTGCAATCACCATCAGGGCTTGGATTTCTTGCTGCCTGTTCTGCTTTAATGCAATGAAAACACAAAACACTGCCTCAGTACATCCTATCAGTGGCTTAGTCTAAATTTTTGTAATGGTTATACTGTGCTTTGAAACCCAAGCACACTGGTTAGTACAATGTCAATTTATTTAGATTTTCAAGCGTGATGAACATTTCAAAATTTCTCTAATGCTTACATTTCAATAAATGTACAACAAGAAGTCTGAGGTCCTGGTCACCAGGAACTTGGCTTTTATACATGCAAGCAGCTGGGCCTTCAGTTTAAAACAAAGGATCATATCATCAATTGTTAAAGCTTAGCAGCCATTGCTGTGAGCATCCACAACTTCTCCACCATAACCCTCTGCACTGGCTCCCCTCAGGGCTGTGTGTTGAGCCCTCTCCTGTTCACTCTGCTCACATATGATTGTGCAGCTACTCATCCAGGCTGTCATATTGTAAAGTTTGCAGATGATACAGCTGTGGTGGGATGCATCACAAACAATGAGTCCAGCTACAGGCAGGAGGTGGAACACCTGGAGAGCCGGTGCAGGAAGAACAACCTTCACATCAATGTGAAGAAGATGAAGGAGATGGTCATGGACTTCAGAAGGAACAAACACACCCAGCCTCCTGAACATAGGAGGATCTGCAGTAGAAGTGGTCTCCAGCTACAAGTACTTGAGTGTACACATGAATAATAACCTCAGCTGAGGAAACAACACCACCAGCCTGATCAAGAAAGGTCATCAGAGACTCTACTTCCTCAGACGGCTGAGACGAGCTGGTCTGAGCAGCCCAGTTCTCACCTCCTTCTACAGGTGTGCAGTGGAGAGCATCCTGTGCTCCAGCATCAACGTGTGGCATGGAGGCTGCACAGCTGCAGAAAGAAAAGCTCTGCAGAGAGTGGTGAAGGCTGCACAGAAGATGTTGGAGTCAGTCTCCCCACCATCACAGACATCTACACCTCCAGATGCAGGAAGAGAGCCACCTGCATCATGAAGGACCCCACTCACCCAGCACACACACTTTTTGCCCCGCTCCCCTCAGGAAGGAGGTTGAGGAGCATTAAGTGTAGAACTGTAGTGAACCAGAAGGTGTTCTCTGATACACCTTCATCTCTTTGATATGTCCCAGTGACACCTTTTCACTGATACTTTCAGTAAAAAGACATTAACACTATTTTGTTACATTATTTTGAATCAAAACACAATAAGTCATAAGAGACTCTCTTATTCCTCTATTTTGTGTTAATGAATAACCTTGTGTTATTCATATGGACAAGTGTTAATTTTGATATATTGAATGATCATCGTCATTCTTTAATAGGCTTATGTATTCTTAATATGTGCATACATGAATCAGAATGCTGCCTAAAGTTTAAATTTATGTCAAGCTGAGCTTTTCAGAGTTGTTTTAAGAAGGTTGCCATGTGAATCAGAGCCTAATCTAAATCTCTTTAGAACTGGTGGCTATGAGTCTGGCTGTCCTGAACACTATCTTTCTCTGTTATCCTGCTCAACCTTCAGAATTTCACCTCTCTGACCCGAACAAATTCTCTCCCGTTTTCTGGGAAGCAACCAATAAGCGAGAGGGATTTACTGGGTCAACCTCCCCTTTTTAAGGCGTCACTTCCTGTCGGAGCCCAGAGTTTGCTGAGGTCCTCAAGCCATGAGGTTCCCCAAAGAGCTGAATGAACGCCAGTCACACGCTAAGGACATGTCATTCAGTTAAAAGATTTATGACATGCCAGTTATAAATCCATTTCAAGCTGTAAAAAGCTCTATTTTAATGAAATTCTTTCAAGGAAGCTTTTATCTTGAAAAGCCAACCGGAACTGAGGTCATTACTTTAGTGAGGTGGAAGCCGTCTTGTGAGCGAGCCGTTGCAAAAATGGACGCCGGTCGCCTGTAATGCCGGTTACCCACCAGACCCGTGTCGGGCGGCTGAAGCGGCCGGTTTACATTGAAAGTCTATGTGGAGACGCGTCGAGGCGCGGCGAACCGTGAAGTGGCGCGTTTTGAGTTTTTGAAGCGGCGCGCCGGCACGCGGCAGTTCCTTTCCACGCACGCGCGCGTCCGAAACAACCTACGCGTTGAGCAGCGTCGAGCCGCCAAAGTCTCAAAAGTTGATGTTTTTGCGGCTCGACGTTGCTCGACGCGTCCAGCAACCAATCGGGAGAGCCTCTGCTATGTGATGACGCAACGACAACGGGACTTTTTTTGGACTTTTTAAACTTACCTCATCGAGCCTCCATGAATTGGAACCAGACTCCGGTAAGAATCTTGGCATTTTAAACAGTTGCTGCTGTCCGCTCAGCGTACGATCACCCCAAACATAAAAAAAATGTTTTAATCTCAACAAAGACTGTCGGAGCTGCAGTTCGGCTCGTAGAAAACCCACTCCAGTAGAAACGGGGGTCACGTGCTGCTGATTTTATCTGCCAGCAGCATGAAAACACAACAACTGATGACCCTCTGCCTCCCCCTGTGCGCGTCATCAGACGCGTCCCAGTGGGTACCCGGCATCAGTGACAAGCGGCCAAAAGGGGGCGGCAGGAGCGTTCTGACAATTTAGGTGGGTACCCGGCATTAGCCGTAGCACGAACAGACAGTTCGTGCACGTGAGGTTGGGACAAGTTTACCGAAGCAGAGACCAAGAATCTTCGCACATGTAAAACGTTGATGTCCATTCGACCGAGTCGAGCGGAAGCCGCTGAGGAACTGCCATGTTTCTGGTTAAAACACATCAAGATAATGCCTCTCCTCATCTTCCATCTTCTTTAATCCTCCATTTTTTCTTCTATGAAACTTTCTTATTAAGTTAACTAAACCAGTTAACTAAACTTTAAGTTATTGTGCCAGCAGAGATATAAGTTATTAACACCCATAACTTGTGTTCTGTTGTTCCTATGAAATTACGGACGCGTGTTTCATCTATGCTGAAGTTAGTTATAGGAAATTTCGATCGATCCAAACATGTACAAATGTGAGATGTAATTCAATGATTTGTTAATTAAATGATTCAGTTCATAAATTGACGTATCATGTCTTTACATATCACCTCCAAGGTATAGAATTATTGATATTAAACTGAAAAAGAGAGAACTCGTTTTAATTGATGGTAAGTTTGGGTCAGATAAAATCTACTCAAATCTTTCATCTGGAATATTGTACAATCAGCAAAACTGACTAGTATTATATCCCTACAGAACCATAGCCTGGCCCTCGCCATTCCTACGCAGCTCCGCTCAATTCTCATTTCCCTTCACTGCTGGTCCGAAGCGAAGTGAAGGACAAGGTCTGGTTTTAACCAGGCTAACAGAACCACTAGACTGAGGAACAGCTTCTACCCTGAGGCTGTTAGACTCATGAATAAATAACCAGAATAATCACTGTGAAAATCACATAATGTTGCTGCTGATCTGTTTCATGTTGCTGCTGATCTGTTTCATGTTGCTGCTGATCTGTTTTATGTTGCTACTGATCTGTTTCATGTTGCTGCTGATCTGTTTCATGTTGCTGCTGATGTGTTTCATGTTGCTGCT
>JBBPBX010001270.1:78338-96026 GCA_038048925.1 Garcialebias charrua
TTATTTCTTTGCTGAGAAAAAATATATTTCTTAGCTGACATTATATCAGAAGTGTTCCTGAGCTTAACAGTTCCTAAATCAATTCACGAAATGGTCAAATCTGCTGGATTTAAATAGTTTCGGTTTGACATTTTCCAAACAGCCTCGGGTGCGCTACGAAAATAAATGATAAAAAAATCGAATTTTATCTCAAATGTTTCATCTAGGCCAACAGTCAGTAAATTAGAGCCATATAATTACACACTGGTAGCAGAAAAAATATCCACCGAGTGGTTTCTGAGCTATTTATCTGATAGCCTGGACCTCGCCAGGCTAAACTAACAAAACTCCGCCTTCTGTTCTCTGATTGGTCCGGTCAAAAATCTACCGGAGAAATCGTTGTCTATGGGAGAAGTCCCAGACCCTAGTACAAGCGAAGTGAAGGACAAGGGTCTGGTTTTAACCAGGCTAACAGATACCTCTCTTTAATTAGTATAAAAAACATGTGAACTTGAACTTACAAGTCTCCATAATTTGTTGATATTTGTTGAAAGGAGGAGGAGTGCCAATTCCATCCATGTCTGGGGTCGTGGCTGCTCATTCTCATACAGGGAAGAGCTTGGAGGACCGCTACGCTGCGCTTGCAGAGTTGGACAATGAGCTCAGCTCCTCGACCTCCACAGGCAGCACGGTGCCCGGGTGAGAGACCGCTACACAAACACACACATGCACAGACGCATTGCAACAGCATGCTTTTTATACACACCACCTTTTTCATTCACAATCTGACCGCTGTATGAATTTTGCTCTCCTGGGGCCTCGTATGTATGAACAATAGCAAAAGCAAAACATTTGCTTATGCCAAGTTGAACACACAGGTTGGGATGTATGAAACAAACATCACATGAAAGTGTATATAATTATATGCAATCTTTTGTCTTGTCATGGCCATGCAAACATTTTCTGTCAACGGCATCAAACTACAAAGCACTGAAACTCTTGTAAATGAGTCCTTGAGGCTCAATGTGATTAACCTGCCTAAATAAAGGTTGAATGAATGAAAGCTCTATGAAAAATGTCAAAATATGGCTCCGTTTGTTTTTATGAACCCAGGATGTATTTAAACATGTTTTCTCATGGGTTTGAGCAGCCGAACAATGAAATGAATAACATGCTTCAAAAACAAGCTCAGTTTGACACTAACTGTAAAGTTGTATTTTTGTCACATAATAATAATAATAATGAATTCAATTTATAACGCACTTTTCATTAGTGAAAATCTCAAAGTGCTACACACGTTGAATGCTACACACATTCATACACCGGTAGTGGCAGACTACCATGCAAGGTGCTTTCCAGTCCTACCGGGAGCAACTCTGGGTTAAGTGTCTTGCCCAAGGACACAACGACACATGGTGTGGGGAACCGGGATTCGAACCGCCAACCTTCCGATTGGGGGACGACTGCCATTACCACTACGCCACAGCCGCCCCTACATATCCATATCCACCTTATTCCTAGCCCCCATGATGCCTTGCGCGAATTATGTGTACGTCTTCCGCCGGAAGTCAGAACCGGCACTTTTTTACACGCTAGCAACGCGCTAACCGGTTTCCGTCAGAGGTTTTAGGTCATAAAATATGTGGGAACACGAACAATCACAACTCAAATGTGGAGATATTGTTTTACCGCTACCTACAGCTATTGAGGGGTGGGAGGACGACTTGAAGAAGTGGCCGAAAATAACGTACACTAGCATGTTTAGCTACTAGCATACTTAGCTACTTTGTTGACAGTTGCTTCAGATGGCGAAGCGATGAGCAATCTGAAAAGCTCTGAAGCTTATCAGTATCTTCACATTAACAAGGTTGGTCCTGTTATGTTAAGAGAGGTGGGACACATCTTATTTACCTTAAGGCAAACACAGAGTCCAGTCTAAGCATTAAAAATCCACATCTCCAGGTCCAGCTAACAATGATGTTGCTTTGGACTTTTGAGCTGCAAGATGTTTATCTGGACACCAACTGAGCACCTGGAGCTTGACATTTCTTTTGACAAATACTTTACTGATTCACAAATGAAGCACCTTGAGAACTTTTAATAAAATACAGTAAATGAAAACAAATAATGAAATAGACAGGAAACGATCTTTAAAGACCGTGTAAAGTGAATTTCAACATTTTCTTAAATAAACATTATAAATGTGATAATTGTAATCTTGTAAATGAGTAAAAAGTCTCAAAATTGTAGCTCAATTAATTTTGGAGTTATAGAGCAAACTGTGTATAAACATATTTCTGGTTCAGGATTTTTTAGGCGTGTTTTAAACGTGACCGCGTTTCGTCACGCGGTCCTCATTAGTAGAGCCCCCACCCCCTGCAGCTCCGGCCGTATAAATTCGCCTCGGTGGAGCCGTTCACTCGCGAATCGCAGACAGCATCAGATAGCAATAGCATAGATATTTTGTTCATTGTTAGCTAGCTAATCAATTATGCCTCGTTCGTGCATCTTCCCTGGATGTCGCAATGGTCAGGGCACCCGTACAAATCATAACATGTTTTTATACTGCGTCGTTTTATGCTGAGTATCTGTAATGCCTGGTTGGGACAATGGTTAGAGCGCTTGCCTTCCGTCCCAAAGCCCACGGGTTCAAATCCCGCATGGTGCAACTCTTTTTTTTTTTTTTTTTTTTAATTCATTCCAGATTAAAAACACACAAGAAAACTATTTACAAAAACAGCGTAACTCTTGGAAAAAGTAGCTGCTGTTACAGACAGAACTCGGATAAAAACAGAGCAGGTTTACTGGCTCTGCTGTCTGCCTCAGTGCCTCTCCACTGTGGGACACGAGCAGGACCAGCGCAGCTGCCTGAAACCACGCCCACGCACTGACACGCCCCTAGCGTTCCAGACCAAGAGAAAATAAGGTTTTTTCATGATTTTTGAGACTTAATTTTATAAGGTAAACAATGTTTTTAATCAGTCAGATTTAAATGGGTGATTAATAACACATATTTATGCCATGTGACAAACTAAAAACACACATTTAATTTCACTTTACACGGTCTTTAAAAACTTGATAATGAAAAAAGTGACATTTAGATAGAAACAGTAGTTTAATCAAAAATTAACTGATATAGTGCACACAAAAAACTAACCTTGTAAGAAGGTTAACAGTCAACTATTGTACATAACAAATTAATCATTTTAGCAAATACTTTTCTAATGTAATATAGTTAAAGACCGTGTAAAGTGAATTTCAATATTTTCTTCAATAAACATTATAAATGTCATAATTGTAATCTTGTAAATGAGTAAAAAGTCTCAAAATTGTAGCTCAATTAATTTTGGAGTTATAGAGCAAACTGTGTATAAAGATATTTCTGTTTCAGGATTTTTTAGGCGTGTTTTAAATGTGACCGAGTTTCGTCACGCGGTCTTCTTAAGTATAGCCCCACCCCCTGCAGCTCCAGCCGTATAAATTCGCCTCGGTGGAGCCGTTCACTCGCGAATCGCAGATAGCATCAGATAGCAATAGCATAGATATTTTGTTCATTGTTAGCTAGCTAATCAATTATGCCTCGTTCGTGCATCTTCCCTGGATGTCGCAATGGTCAGGGCACCCGTACAAATCATAACGTGTTTTTATACCGCGTGGTTTTATACCGAGTATCTGTAATGCCTGGATAGGTCAATGGAAAAAGCGCTCGCCTTCCGTCCCAAACTAGCCTGGCCCTCGCCTTCCTGCACAGCTCCGCTCAATTCTCATTTCCCTTCACTGCACAGTCTGGGACTTCTCCCATTAACAACCATTTCTCCGGTAGATTTTTGTTCGGACCAATCAGAGAACAGAAGGGACGGAGTTTTGGACCCTAACCCACGCCCCCACCTGTCCCAGCGCGCAGAGCCCTATAAAAGGGCTCTGCCAGCGCGCAGTCAGCGAGCACCGGCATGTTCTCATTCAAAGCGATGCAAAGCGATGCAGAACTGTTTTATATGTGACACAAATTTATTAATTTCCCCTTCTTAATCCCTTATCTGGAGTTTTCTTTTGTTTTTTGGGCCAAAAGTCAAGTGATCGCTCGCTCCCTCCTCCTTCTCTCCCTCCGCTGAAATGAACAAGGAAATGGCTGAGGTTGTCACGAGAATTAAACTCGGGTTTTACGTTGCTGCCCGAGTCCCATCAGATTTTCTGGTCTTCTGGTGAGCTGGACCAGCGATCCATGGTTTTATTGTATTTTATTAAAACGTTTTATTAACATATAAACACAGAATTTGCAGCGCGGCAGCCGGCAGCAAGAGAAAAGCTGCAGGAGGCGGAGCAGTTGTCAAGTTCACCAGAGCACGGGGAGCAGCCATACATGGCTCTGAGGGGAGGGAGCAGAATGCTTTCCCTGTTCAAAATATCCAATGGTTTTGTTCCTCAGCAGAGGCCAACGCCTCCAGCAAGAATCGTTTTAAAATGGAGAGGTCCCAGACCCTAGTCTGAAGCGAAGTGAAGGACAGGGTCTGGTTTTAACCAGGCTAGTCCCAAACCTTATGGGTTCAATTCCCGCATGGTACAACTTTTTATTTATTTTTTAAATTCATTCCAGATTAAAAACACATAATAAAACTATTTACAAAAACAGCGTAACTCTTGGAAAAAGTAGCTGCTGTTACAGTCAGAACTCAGATAAAAACGGAGCAGGTTTACTGGCTCTGCTGTACCTGTCTGCCTCTCCACACACAGCTCAGCTGCAGGCCGCAGTACTGCGCTGAAACCACGCCCACGCGCTGACACGCCCCCACAGTTTCAGACCAAGGGAAAATTATGTTTTTTCATAATTTTTGAGACTTAATTTTATAAGGTAAACAATGTTTTTAATCAGTCAGATTTATATGGGTTATTAAACACATATTTATGCCGTGTGAAAAACTAAAACCACACATTGAAATTTACTTTACACGGTCTTTAACATTGCATCCTTTAAAAAACATGTTGAGAGTTGTGTTACGTTAACAGCAAGTACACCAGTACTGTACATGTTTGAGAAAAATGTTTACATTTAATGTCTTCTCACTTGAAATAAGCTGGCATCCTTTGCGTGTGAATGCTGGAACGATTACATTGACACCACACTCTTGCAGCAGGTCCCTCACTGTGAAACCACGATCACCCATCACCTCATCTCCAGCACGCAGATAGTCCAGAAACCCAGAGTTCTGTGTTATATACCTGTCACTGCATTTACCACCATAAGCATCTGAAATAAACATGATTATTCCAGAGGGAGAAACAGCCAATAAATATTTCAGTGTTATTTGCATGTATGATTCACTTCTGGAGTCCAAGTTTTTAGCTTTCTGCAAAACATGTTGCTTTAATTGTTTCACGGGGCAACCATAGAATAAGGTCCTTGGTTTGTTCTGACATTATGTCAATCCACATTCCAACAGTCATGCTGCATGTGACTGTGGTGGTGTTGAGCACAGCTCCACACTCTCGTCAAGCCCATCTGAAAGTAAAAGTACATTACTGTATACAAACATTAGGGTTCATTTATGAACACACACACACACCTAGATTATATATAAATAAACACACACCTAGATTATATATAAATAAACACACACACACACACACCTAGATTATTTATATAAATAAACACACACAGCATACATATATAGGTGCGTGTGTTTATTTGCCAGTTATGCACGAACATATTAGTATCATTTAATCACTGACTACATAAAATCATAACACTAAAAGCTGTCTCTTAAATCATACCTGGTGTTCTCGATCCTCTGGAGGATACAGAGTCTTTTTTCAGGTGGTTTCTCGTAGCCCAGCCACAAAGAAGGATGCAGGTTTTTGTTTTCGGAGCATGTTCAACACACACTAGTTGCAGCCACAAATTCAGCTTCGTCTGATTAATTCGTACAGCCACGAACAGCGCAACAGGTACCCGAGCTCCGCAAGGACATCTTCGTGACAATATTAGCTCGAAATAACAGAAAACAGAACTTCAACTACGCGTACAGATTGGCAAGTAAACAACGAGGAGCCAGTGCTGAACTTCTACTTCCGGTGTGAAACGGAAGTAAGTCCCATAATCGCTTCTACAGTGACCCCCTCAGGAATAAGGTGGATAGATGTAAACGAGCACCAGTGGCCGCAGGCCTGCAAGGTGCACAGACGGATGAGGTGCATAAAGTGCACGTGAATTGTTGACACGGCACTTGCATTCTCACTGAGAAGCAAATGGTGTCAGATGGGCTTATTAATTCAGTACAGTTCACCTGTGATGATTCCTCCGGTCACATGGCCATAGACAGATGTGTAACGTTGTGAAGCAATGGCAGCTTTGGTGCTCCTGGAGGACGTTGTTGATGAAAGAATAGTTTTCTGGGATCTCACTGACCTGCTGGCACATGATGATACCTGGTTTATATCTGATTTAGAGTTCCAGGGTCATGCTGGTGGAACTCTGTACCGGACTGGCCCCAGTGTTAAGAGGGGAACGAGGAGGAGCCGTCTGCCGGGGTCAGTTCATGCCCTCACCAAAGGGCTGTCCTTGCCATGGCAGCTGTGTGGGACAGCCTCATCCAAATGACGTCCAGATTCATCAAAGTCCCCTACATCGTGCTGAAATTTTCCACTGATGAGCAGCGATTGGTTTCTTTATTAACTTCGATGTAAAACTACTTATTTTTTTGTAAATTACAGGCAAGAACCAGAATTTGTGAAAAAAGGATTTGCCACTTGCTAACCTCTGAGGAAAGACCACCTACATTTTTTTTGTTTCATTTTTCACATTCAGTAAAATTAAATTTTTAAAAATCTTTCTGGACACCTTTGCATGTTATTTGAACACAGAGTGGAAGTCTGCTGTGCAATTTAGCTAATTTTCATATTTATTTATGGAAAGGGACAGGGTTATGTTATGTTAGTTTATTACTGTAGTCATATGCAGGTTAACAAAAGGTCAACAATGCAAAGAAATGTTCAAGATGAGAAGAACTAAAGACTCACTAAAGACCAAAGAAAAAAGAAATACTAAAGCATGTAAAAATGGTACAAAATAAAGTACCAAAAAGTGAAATGTATTTCACTAAAGCTAAAATGCACTTAATGTATATTGCACATAACTAACATGTACTACACAGGTTATTGCACAGGTAGTGAGTAATGTTGAAATAAGTTATGATGGTAAGGTAGTGACATGCATGATACAGCCACATAATGCAGCAGTATTACAAACATTAGCAGTCACAAGCTGATATTAGTCACATTAGGTGTCACAGATGTGGCTTGGTACAAAGTTATTGTCAGTTCAGTGTTATCATAGAGAGTTCAGTAATCTGACAGCTTGTGGGTAATAACTGTTTTTTAGTCTTTTTGTACGTGATGACAGACTCCTGTATCGTCTGCCTGAAGGTAGTAGACAGAAGAGTCCTTGTGCTGGGTGGGTGTGGTCCTTAATGATGCTGCATGCAGTACGCAGACACTGGCTGTGGTAGATGTCCTGGATGGTGTGGAGACTGCTACCAGTGATGTCCTCTGCTGTTGGTGACCTAACTACCATGTTCAGCTGCACTCAGTTCAGTGCAAAGTTGGATGTATGGGAAATAGATGCACAAAAACAGACGCGCACACAGTTTCATAAATCTGAATATTGTCTTGTGTACGCACATCATATTTTGTCCGTACGCCAACTTTCAGTATGAAAGCTGCACAGTGTTTTACACATGAGGCCCCAGGTGATGCTGATGAGCATGCTTGCATGAATGTGTATTTAAAAAAATCAATACAGCTGCCCGCATTAGTTAAATAAATTTGTAAACGTTTTGTGACATTTTCTCCACAGGAACCTATTTGGACCCGTCCTCAGTTCATCACCGGCTCAGAATTCAAATGTTTTAGCCAACATGCAGCCTGGCTTTGGAGGTGGTTCATCACTGTTTTTACTGTGAACTACAAAATTAAAATACGATTTTTGTAAACGACTTTTAACTGAAAGACTCATTTTGTGACTCGTTCATCAGCCGTGCCATCTACAAACCCTTTTGTTGCCGCAGCGATAGCTCCAGAGATGGCCACCAACCCGTTCCAGGCCAACGGCAGAGCTCCAGCTGCAGGTGAGTATAGCTAGGTACCTATTATCCATGGTACTTAGTTATTAGTTTAACTTTGATGTAACTCCATTACATGAAGTAGTTATGTGATGTGTCAAAGTGTCTAAAGTATCTGTGTGTGTGTTGTATGTGTGTGCTACCACCGTACACACATGATGTGTGTGTTTTGTAGCCTCGTTTGGTACTGGCTCTATGAGCATGCCTGCCGGCTTTGGGAATGCGTCTTCCTACTGCCTCCCGACCAGTTTCAGCGGAAACTTCCAGCAGCAATTCCCTGGCCAGGTCCCCGTCCCTTACACTCAGCCGGGGGCCTATCACCCTCAGTCTAATGGTTAGTGTCCCTCCCCTCTCCTGTTGCACCTGTGCACTACCTGCCAAGATTTTTAAACCATTCGCTGATCATGTATTTTCTGTCGTAAACTGTATTTTGTATACACTCAATGGCCCTCTGAATTTAAGAACAAAATGAAGACGTTACTCAATACTGGCAGCTACTGCACAGTTATACAAGGTTGCATTCAGGGTGCAACACTTTAGGGTTCTGTTCCTACCCAGATACACAATCCAACTGATCTGGAATGACTCGTAAAGCTCTGTTCATGCCTGAATGCAATCTATGCTGGGGTTTTACTCTTTATTTTCTTCTGTACATCCCTATCCCTCTATAATTTTCTAAAAGTTAACCATGATAATTTCACTTGTAAAATTACTTTTTCTGTGGTTCAGTTACATGATCCCTCTTCCCTTTATCACCTGTAGGCCCTGCCTTCCCTGTCTACGGTCAGAACAAGCCTTCGATTACGCCCTTTGGGCAGCCCATGGCTGTCCCTGGCATGTCTAATAACCCATTTATGGTGAGCATGCATCATCTTCTGTTTGACCTTTTTTGTTGTCATCAGAAGAAACCGTTTCTGTTGAAAGTTTGGTAACTGCAATCAAAAAAGTCCACCCATTAGACTGTAGGGTTTTATGTGCCAGGACACAGTAAAAAGATGAGATCTTTTTTCATTTCCTAAAATTATTCTAATCTACATGCTTCACTTAGTTTGTTGATTGTTGAATTGACCTTTCGCAGAAGCCCCGCCCCCTTAGTTACTGTTGCTACGCCCGTCAAGCTTTCTGTAGCCGGTGAGTGTTAGCGCGTCATGACGGGGATAGCTTGTATACCAGTGCGTGTTAGTGACTCATTTTGGAGCAATACCAGCGCAATATCCTCCAGATCAAGGCAAAAGGGGTTACAATATGCAGTGGAGGGATATATTCAAAATATTACAGTACGTTACGAAGGAGACACAACGATCCTTGAGGCTAAAGCATACCGGTCTCAAGCAAAATCTGAGAAACCCCATGACCTTTACCTCAAATGCAACCAGAATACGCTTGTGGACCAGTCCTGCTCCTGCACTGCAGGGTAAGTTTTCTTTTTCAAGTTCTATTTTTTGTTAGTTAAGTACTGTAAAAGTCAAATTTATTAAGTAATACCGGTAAGTTAGCTCGGTAAGTTAAGCTAGTAACTGTATTCAGAGCAGAGGCTAGCTTGTTACTCTGTTCATGGATCTACCTTAGATTATGTTTTTATTATATATTATATATATTATTTAATATATATATTCACAGCATCGAGACCCGACAGTGAACTAATGTAAACATTCGCTAAAGTTAGCTAATGCTAATGAGCTTACTAAACGTAAGAGGGTAATCTTCTAAAAATTATATCCAAAATAATACACAACAATGAATATTAATAATAACCTTTCTTGAAATTATAATTATTACTTCTAGAGCAGGACAGTCACAATGAATGTTTGTCTTACCTTTGAGCATACATACGAATGCTTGTTTATCTTCGAGACATTAAGCTGGGAGTGAGGCCTTCCACACTGTTTTATCCATTGTTGACACCGTTCCAGTTGTGTTTTCGGCTTTGGGAAGGGAAAAAACAAGACTCCACCAGACAAACTCTTGGGATACCTGCTGTCTGATTTACACAATCCATAGGCGCATCGCTTCACCATCTTGTAGAATGTCGGACCTAGCTTACATAGCCGGAGATGCTAGTGACGTGTGATTGGACAATGGCCGGTTGGGGGCGGGGTTTTGCGAAAGGTCAATTGACTTGTGTGAAAGGACTGCTGTAATGAAGCATCTTCTCCCTAAAAAACAAGGACGCACGACTTGGGTTTGTAACACTGGATCTGAGCTGAGCAGAAACCAATGTCTGCAAAGCTCAGTGAACTGTAGCAACACTGAAAAGGAACATGAGCCAAATTTCCCCTACAACCATGTGAGAGACTGATCATGTACAGATCAGAACCAGCGCTCAATACAAATACATTCACCAGCATAATGTACAGAAAACCACAGCTGAGTGTTACTGCTGCTAAAGAAACTTTCTACAATCTGCTGGGTCAGGAGGTGGACTAAAGTGTTAACACAGCATTATTTTTGTTTAATACTGTATATTGACACTAGACCAGAGGTGCCCAGACTTTTTCAGTATATGAGCTCCTTTTAAAATGACCAAGTCAAAGTGATCTATAAGGCCCCGTTTACACGAGAACAACCGCTGGAAACGTTAGTGTTTTTTCAATGTTTATTGGGAGTAATAAACAAAAAATGAGCAGGTTTACTACGAAAACGCTGTGGTTTCCATGTCAGTCAGGTTGCCAAATAAGAAATTATAAACTACAGTATAGTATTATCGCATTAAAATAATAGTATTTTGACCTAAACTGTCATATGTCATATAAAGATATTCTAAGATGAGGTGTGTGTTGTGTTGAACATGTGCACAGAAAAGGAGGGGGGTAAAAGACATTTTAACTTTATCTGGCAACCCTGATTCAGGGCTCAGCTGCATTCATTGTGCATGCAGCGTCTGCATGAGCACAGTTTTGTCAAAACTAATGAATACACTAACGTTTCTTTGGACCCTGGATTTTATTAGTTTTTGCTCCTACATTCATTCAACCTTTATACAGGTTAGTCTCATTGAGCCTCGAGGACTCCTTTACAACCCGGATTCCAAAAAAGTTGGGACACTAAACAAATTGTTAATAAAAACTGAATGCAATGATGTGGAGCTGCCAACATCTAATATTTTATTCAGAATAGAACACAAATCACAGATCAAAAGTTTAAACTGAGAGAATGTATCATTTTAAAGGCTCCAGTATAGCTCTGCGTATGTCCGTACGCGTGTCCGTACGCGTGTACTGTACGCAGACAGTTCACCCCCACAGCTCAGCGTACGTTCTCGCGTACACTACAGGACAAATTGAGGTCGCTGATTGGTCATTTGCTGACACGCCTACTGAATTGATTGATGGGTCGGGGGTGGGGGTGGGGGGGTGCGAGCCGGCAGCTTCTGCCGCAGCGTTTTTCTGTGTTTATATGTTAATAAAAAGTTCTAATAAATAAATAAAAAAACAGAGAGCGCTGGTCCTGCAGCCCACACATCAGACCAGCACACCAGGAAAATCTGCAGAACCTCCCGCAGCCACGTTGGACACGAGTTTAATTCGCTCGTGACAAATTCATTCATTTCTCATCATTTCAGTCATGGAGTCAACGGAGGAGGAAGCGATCACTTGACTTTTGGCAAAAAAAATAAAAAATGAAAAGGCCAGATCAAGGATGAAGAAGGGGAATTTAATACATTTGTGTCACATACAAAACAGTCCGGCGCCGAGCAGTTTATTGTGCGACAATGCGTTTGCGTACGCAGTCGTAAAATTTGAGCTTTGCGCGTTCATGCCCTGCGGGGATACGCTTGTACCTCTGCGCTCGTACGACGTACAGCGGCGTACGGCCGAACGCAGAGCTCTACTGGGGGCTTAAGGGAAAAATATGTTGTTTCAAAATTTCATGGTGTCAACAAATTTTTCATTCATTCATTCATTCAACCTTTATTTATTCAGGTTAGCCTCGTTGAACCACCCAAATCCCAAAAAAGTTGGGACAAGTCCATTTTTACCACTGTGTGGCATCCCCCCTTCTTCTTACAACACTCAACAGACGTCTGGGGACAGAGGAGACCAGTTTCTCAAGTTTAGAAATAGGAATGCTCTCCCATTCATGTCTAATACAGGCCTCTAACTGTTCAATCATCTTGGGCCTTCTTTGTCGCACCTTCCTCTTTATGATGCGCCAAATGTTCTCTATAGGTGAAAGATCTGGACTGCAGGCTGGACATTTCAGTACCTGGATCCTTCTCCTACGTAGCCATGATGTTGTGATTGCTGCAGAATGTGGTCTGGCATTATCTTGTTGAAAAATGCAGGGTCTTCCCTGAAAGAGATGACGTCTAGATGGGAATATGTTGTTCTAGAACCTGAACATAGTTCTCTGCATTAATCAGAATCAGAATCAGGTTTATTGGCCAAGTATGTTGACACACACACAAGGAATTTGTTTCCGGCTGTTCGTGTCTCTCTAGAAAGTGTCTCTCTAAAAATGCTAAAAACTATACAGATACTTTACATTAAAAAAAAAACGTACAAATAATACACAAAATACATAAGGATTCACATCACATGGGGGTTGTGAATGGGTTGGGGGTCACGCTGATGGATGTCTGATGATCAGCTGTTGATGATGGTGATGGCCTGGGGGAAGAAACTGTTCTTGTGTCTGACAGTCTTAGTGGACAGAGATCTGTAGCGTCTGCCAGACGGGAGGAGTTGGAACATGTTGTGACCCGGGTGTGTGGAGTCTGTGATGATTTTTCCAGCCCGTTTCCTGGTTCTTGCGTGGTACAAGTCCTGAATGGAGGGCAGTGAAGCCCCAATGACTTTCTCAGCTGTCCTCACTGTTCGCTGCAGCCTGTTCCTGTCCTGCCTTGTGGCTGCTCCAAACCAGACTGTGATGGATGTACACAGGATGGACTCAATGACTGCAGTGTAGAACTGGATCAGCAGCTCCTGAGGCAGGTCCAGCTTCCTCAACTGGCGTAGGAAGTACAGTCTCTGCTGGGCCTTTTTGAGGATGGAGGTGATGTTGTGCTCCCACTTCAGGTCATGTGAGATGGTGGTTCCCAGGAACCTGAAGGACTCTACCGTAGATACGGGGCTGTAATGGTGCCTTTCCAGACATGCAAGCTGCCCATGCCACAAGCGCTCATGCAACCCCATACCATCAGTGATGCAGGCTTCTGAACGGAGCGTTGATAACAACTTGGGCTATCCTTGTCCTCTCTGGTCCGGATGACATGGCGTCCCAGTGTTCCATAAAGAACTTCAAATCGTGACTCATCTGACACAGAACAGTCTTCCATTTTGCCACACTCCATTTTAAATGACCCCTGGCCCAGTGCAAACGTCTGAGCTTGTGGAGCTTGCTTAGAAATGGCTTCCTCTTTGCACTGTAGAGTTTCAGCTGGCAACGGCGGATGGCACGGTGGATTGTGTTCACTGACAATGCTTTCTGGAAGTATTCCTGAGCCCATTCTGTTATTTCCTTGACAGTGGCATTCCTGTTTGAGGTGCAGTGACGTTTAAGGGCCCGGAGATCACGAGCATCCAGTAGAGTTTTACGGCCTTGACCCTTACGCACAGCGATTGTTCCAGATTCTCTGAATCTTTTGATGATGTTATGCACGGTTGATGATGATAACTTAAAAGTCTTTGCTATTTTACGCTGGGTAACACCATTCTGGTATTGCTGCACTATCTTTCTGCACAACAATGGTGGAATTGGTGATCCTCTTACCATCTTGGCTTCTGAGAGACACTGACACTCTGAGAAGCTCTTTTTATACCCAATCATGTTGTCAATTGACCTAATTAGTGTTAATTGGTCTTCCAGCTGTTCGTTATATGCTCAATTTCCTTTTTCCAGCCACTTATTGCTACTTGTCCCAACTTTTTTGGGATTTGTTGACACTGTGAAATTTTGAATCAACATATTTTTCCTTTAAAATGTTACATTTACTCAGATTAAACTTTTGATCTGTCATCTATGTTCTATTACGAATAAAATATTGACATTTGCCATCTCCACATCATTGCATTCCGTTTTTATTCACAATTTGTTTAGTGTCCCAACTTTTTTGGAATCCAGTTTGTACAAGAGAGACCTGTTTTAAACAAAGAACACAGATGAGGTACAGACAACAACAGACAACCATATACTGTAAAATCATATCAAATGAAAAGTAAATAGAAGAAATTACTTGTAAATAAAAGAAAACAAACTCCACTACATTATAAAGTGATGTAAAATACTAAAAACAGGAACATGTCTGTGTTGGTTTTTGTCATGAACTTAGCAGTTGTTTAAAATCCCTTAGAGAGGTCGAAGTCGACAACTTCAGATCGTTTTGGAAGGAATTCTAGGAAACCGGAGTGGAGTAAGAGAAGGCCCTTTTGCCAAGTTCAGTCCACACTGGGGGAACACGGCAGGTACAGTAATTATGGCTTGAGAGTGCACGCTGTAACTGCACTAATGTAGTGACATGTGAGTAAGTAAACTTTCTTAATATAGCACTTTTCATAGATACAATCACAAAGTGCTTTACAAAAATACAAAAAATACAGGCTTAAAATAAACAAAAATAAGAACAGCTGATTGATAAAAACAGCTGATAAAAATAGTAAATAAAAAATTTAACTAAAAGCTTGTCTGAATAAAAGTGTCTTAAGCTGCGTTTTAAAGGAATCAAAAGAGACTGTCACAGCCGGGGCGCTACGGCCTGAAAGGAAAGGTCACCCCAAGTTTTAAACCGGGTCTTAGGCACCTTTAAGAGGTTCAGTGCTGAAGACCGAAGGGGGCAGGCTGGAGAATAATAAGGGATCAACATTTCAGTGATGTACATGGGGGCCTGTCCATTTAAAGCTCTAAAAGTCAAGACCACATTTTTTAAATAAATTCAACAGGTTATTCACAAACATTGAAAAGGTTCTGTTGCTCAAATAAGAGGAAAACCACATAAGAACAGTTCCAGAAAATCCTAACTCATGTTGCAGTCGATGCATCAGAATTTTGAGGTTGACTGTGTCAAAAGCTGATTACAGATCCAATAAGATCAAAACACTGCTCTGACTAGAGTCTGCAGCCACCAATATGTCATTAGAGACTTTTAGGAAGGTCGTTTCAGTGGATTGGAACTTATCCAGGACAATAGTACTTTGCAAGAAAGTAGTCAACTGCCCAGCCACTAACTTCTCCAGAATCTTGGCATGAAAAGGCAGTTTTGATATTGGCCTGTAGTTGCAGAGCTCAGTGGGGTCCAAGTTGGTCTTTTTCAAGATCAAATTTAAATCTGTTTAAAAAAACACATAGAACTGACCTGGTTGAAACAGAGATATTACCGGTAATTAAATCTGCCACATGGGGACTGACAATATCAGACACCTTTAAAAACAGTGATGTGGGTACAACATCTAGCACACAGGAAGATTTGATCTTGTTTGCAACATCCTTCACATCCTCTAAAGTGACAGGTGTAAAGGAGGACCAGGAGCACACTGTAGAGACCGCACTGGTGATGTCACCAAGAGCTGATTTTACACTTGTCCTGATGTTGTCAACCTTTTCCACAAAATAGTTTAAAAATCTGTTGCAGTCATCTAATGCGAATAGGGAGTGGAGGTGAAACCATATTATTAATGGTATCAAACAAGACTTTTGGATTGCTCTTATTTATACTCTCAAGATTAGAAAAATATGTCGACCTGGCCTGTTTAATCATTTAATTTATAGATGAGATTATTTAGAGGAGATGTATGAAGGCAGCAGACCAAGAACTGATTTAAAGATAATGTACCAGTGAGAGAGTCTGTGTGAAGTTAATGACCACAGTTAACCAGTGAATACAGAGTGATGTGTATGATAGTTACAGCCAGTTATGAATCTTAGTGCACTGGGACAGACATACAAACATGCTGAAAAAGGGGTGAGGAGCACAAAATACTCTGCTCTCTGCCATTTATTATAACTGTTGTTGTTAGAGCAGAAAAACTTTGGACTGCAGCCGCCTGTATTGCACATGTGCGATTTCACACTTGCTGAGCATTTCACGCCTCTGTGGGGGTGTTCCCCTGAAAGTCGCCACTCTGAGACCTGGATTCATAAACTGGGTTTCAAAGCGAATGAGGGCTGTTGTCTGTAAATGAATGTTCAAACATCGTATTGTGAGATTACTGTATCACTACAGCCCTACTGTATAAGATTTTTTGAATGAGACAGCTTTTGTATTTGTTATATAATACAATTTTTGTTCCACATTTAATTTATTGTGTTGAAGTTTGGGGGGAGGCATTTAAAACTAAAACAAAGCCTCTTTTTATTTTACAGAAAAGAGCTGTGAGAATTATTTTAGGAAAACCTTATTGTCATCCATCAAATATATTATTTAATCAACTTAAGTTATTGAAGTTTTATGATTTGGTGGATTATAATATTTCATTAGTCATGTATAAAGCTCAAAACAACTTACTGCCTCCAAACGTTCAAATGTTTTTTGTTAAGAGAAGGTCTTGTTATACATGTAGTCTTAAGGGAACTGAGATTTTTGCAAAACCTCAGTACAGTATAGAACTACTTTAAAGGGTCGGACTGTTTTGATACAGGGAATTGACTTATGGAACAAATTGGATAACAATGTTAAATATGCTAAATCTATGCTTGTGTTAAAAAAAAAAGATCAAATCTAAGTTGTTAACAAAATACTAAAAATCTTTAGTTAAATCCATTGTATTAGTAATTTTCTAGTTAACTAATGGTGTTTTTTTATTCAAGTACTTGAAAAACATTGCTTGAGTTGATTGTTTGGATTGAGTTTGCTTTTGTTTTTTGGAAGAAAAAAAAGGGGGCAGATAATATAAGATTTTTTTCTTCTTCTGCCTCCTTTCATTTTGTCTTTTTTTTTACACTTCTTGTTTAAACGTTGTTTTTTATATTAATGTAAAATGAATAAATTTAATTAAAAAATTTTTTTTAGAAAGTGACACATTTCATAGTTAGGCTGATAGGTTGTCTAATTATACCATGTGATTACCTATAATACCGTTGAGATCAACCTGTAGATCGCGATCGACGTATTGGGCACCCCTTCTGTAGACTCTGTTGTTCACTTTAGATTAGATCTGAATTAGTTTAGAACCTGGTTAAGACATCTTTATCATCCTGATACAGTACATAAAACCCTAGAACTGAAAGTGGATGTTTTCTTTTGGCCCTTCTGTTTAAAAAAAAAAAAAAGTTTAACACTAGTGTTGTGCTTCTTTCAGTGAGAAAATCTCACCCTGAAAACTGATGTGTTTTTTCGTCTTCAGGCAGGAGCACCAGCTGGCTCGTTCCCTGGAGGAAGTTCATCCACCAACCCTTTCCTGTAGCACGGCTCCTGGTTTTTGCCACCAGAGGGCAGCATGCAGCACATACTCAACGCACTTGTTCCGTCACGCTGTTAGTGGCAGTACATTTCTTAGAGACTTCTATAATTTTTTTATATAAAGGTTTACAACACTATGAAGGAGTACAAAGAAATATATTAAAGACTAAGGGACATTTGTGTGGGAACTGTACTTTTTGGACCATATACTATTATGTTTTTTTATTTTTTTTGTTATAACTCTAAGCTTGGTGCATATCA
>JBBPBX010001271.1:12909-29465 GCA_038048925.1 Garcialebias charrua
TCACGAGAGTCGCCGGCGCCCATGTCCAGCAATCACTGTGCACGGGGCAGGAGACACCCTGGACAGATCGCAAGTCCATCACAGGGACACATAGAGACAAACGAGACAAACAACCATTCACTCTCTCACTCACAACCAGGGACAAATTAGAGTTACCAATACATAGTTCCCATGTGACGTCACAGAAGTGGAATTTTCGGGTTTTCCGCCATTTTGGTTGGCGATACTTCCATTCCTGACCACTAGTAGCAGTGTAGGTTACTGGCTCTGTGTGTGTGTGCCCTCGACCAGGCCCTCCACAACATCAAGAATATGCTCCGATCACTTTTTGTTCGGTAAACCAAAATTCTTTGTGAATAATTTTGCAAAACTGTGTGTGTTTGAACAGTTTTTTCAGTTTCTTGCTCCTCTGTTACTGTCTGTTACTGACGTTAGCTTAGCAACGCTATGCTAATGCTAACCTCCACTTTGTAACACTAACGGGAACAAAGTGTCCCACCTGTGTTTATGCTAGACTCTTTGTTGTTAGGAAGCTGCTTGTTAATGTTTTATTCTGAACCTTTATTTACCCTGTGACATCAGGCTGACACACACACACACATGTTAACGACAGATAAACTGTCTCTGAGACAGGTAATGCAAGCCAGTCATCCTGGAGGAAATATTTTAGGTAGCCTACACAATGTGTTACAGTGGTTTAAAAAATGTCCACCCTCTTTCAGTTCATTTCAGGCTTTAATGTTTCAGGACATAATAAAAATGATCTGGTCATTAACATGTTCTCAAATGATTAAAATCTAAAGCTTCAACCAAATCATCATGACAGATAAACTGTTATCAAGTTGCTTCACAAACAACATAAGAGGTTTAAAAATTACAGAAACAGTAACACACTAATGGTAAAACTATGACATTTACAGCAGTAAAATTATAATCAAAATGTATAAGTGTAAATGTATATATATAAGTATAAATGTACAGTACTGTATATATAATGTATTAAATGTTTTATGTTGTTCAGGACGGCCTGGTCTTACAGCTCATCACCACAATGAGTCCGTTAATACTGCAAATGCTGCACCAATCCGTCTGTCAAGCTCACGCTCCATTCTTCCCTCACTCGTGAGTCGTGACCAGAACCCCACACTGAAGTTGACAGACACACTTACCAGTACTCTGATAGCAGCAGAGGAACAAGCAGCAGGTACACAAGTAAACCAGCACAGTAATTCAAAAATAAATTAAATCTAAGATAAATTTACTAAAATCAATATAAAATTGAACATTTATTTTTGTGAATGAGTAAAAAATGTTAGGTGCAACTGTATTTATTTTTATTTTTCCTACTTTGAGTAGCAAACTTGGAGTCTTATTTTAAACTTTGTGATGCAAAAAATGACAATGTTTACTAATCTTTTTTTTTTTTTAAAGGTCCAGATGAGTGAAAAGCTCGTAGACACGGGTCCAGTCTCAGATCCTACTCCTGCGTCCAGTCTCAGATCCTACGCCTGATGGGTCCAGTCTCAGATTCGGAGGAGTTGGCGCAGTCGGGTGGTCCCGCATGGCGAGAAATCGGTTAATTTGTCAGAAACTGCACTCGGCTCCATCATTCCTTGTTGAAGAGTGTTTTGATAAATCATTTAATTAAAATACATAAAATCTCCCACAGTTCTCATATTGTATTCAGTTTAAATTGTTTTGAATTTATAATTATAGCTTTTATTCTGAACTTTATCAGTCTACTCCTGGAGGATGAACAGCAACATTCATGTTTTTATGTTTTGTACGTCAATAAAACACTAAACTGGTAAGTTACCAAAAGAACAATCACTGCATCTAAGTTTTATTTATGTGCAGTAGAACTTCTCATTATTGGACATTAAACAACGTATTCAACGTATTGAAATAAACAAAGTGAAACTTGGTACAACTGTTTTATTCAAACTAAAGGTAAGCACACATTCATTTAGCAATGCATGTTTTCACAGCAACACCAAATGTACTTGAAAAGCAGATTCGTCCATCTTTCATCCATCCAGCTTCATCGATCTCCTGGGACTCAGTACCTTACACAGAAACACAAAGGGAGAAAACGATTAAAATGCTTTCACTACTGGATTAAAAGGAGTTACCAAATTGTAACTTTTCACCACTAACTTTATTAACAAAGGCAGATCATAGTGGAAAATAAATATCAGTGACATTTACTGAGAAACGTTAAAAATACTATGACAGCAATAATTACAAATAATTTATTTTGTTAACACTAATTTAAGTATGAAAGGCAGTCTAAATAAATAATGTAATGTGAGAAATATCAGCCATCTTTACTAGCAACAGTGTTTAAAGTAGCACAGATTAGCATAGCTGATGTAGCTTTTACTAAAGTACACATGGCTGATATTTACTGTGGCACAAGTTACATTAGCTAAGCTATTCTTTGTTACGTTAAAATACGCTGATATTTACTGTAGCTCAAGCTATGAGCTTAGCACGCAGTAAACAACACCGATCTTACTTTAGCAAAGACTAGCTTAGCTGCTGTAGCTACGAGGGACATCTATGTGTACATTATTGTAATCACTTACTCTGCCAGTCATCAGAACAGTTATTAACATGAAGATTTGGACGTCCTTCACAACTTTGTTACTGGTTATTAAGCATCCATCCATGGATTTAAAGCTGCAGCTCCTCCGTTGTGGGCAGCCAACGATCACAGAGAAATTTATTGGTGACAACTTGTTGCCCTTCTCCACCAGGGGGCAATACCGCTTCGTCTGACATGATTTATTCCTCCAACTCACAACTTGTTGCCCTTCTCCACCAGGGGGCAGTACCGCTTCGCCTGACATTTATTCCTCCAACTCAACTCCAACCACTGCTAAATATGCACCTTGGTCAAGAGTAGCTTAGCTTAGCTCTGGCTGCTCGGTCTGTTTATCCTACTAAAATGGCGGAAATTCCAGAATTCTAGAATTCTAGTCACATGTCTGGGAACTATGTATAAGCCAAACATGCATGTTTTTAGGAGGAAACCAGAGTATACTGTAGGCTACTGGTTGAGAAAAGCCCTGTATTTTCCGGCATATAAGTCGCAGTTCTTTGCTTAGATTTGTCAGTCCTGCAATTTATATGCCTAAGCAACTTTTTTCCCCCATATTCATAATTTTTGACTGATGCTTTAAAGTTCTAAGAACTGCAACAGCGAGTCCTCCTGTGCGCACAGGCTTCACTCAGTTGGCGCAGGCAGAGGAACGCTGGAGAGCTATCAGCTCTGGCTGTGATGGCACCTCGCCACCTAGGTGAAATGAAGCTGTTTTAACCTGCTTAGAATGTGTTTTATATTTAGCTTTGATTTACTCATTTGTTGGTTTTAGCCTTCAGCTAATGCTTTGCTGGTTTTATCATTTGTTCTGCTAATTTTAGCTATTGGTTTGCTGGTTTTATTTAGTTGGGTTTATTATTTGGCTACTGTTTTGACTTTTTCTTAGCTTTTAGCTGTTGCCTTTCTTAGCGTTAGTCAGCTATTTTTTGCTTTGATTTGCTGGTTTTATCCTTCAGCTGATATTTGGCAAATTTTCGCTTTGCTTTACTAATTTGTTGGTTTTGGCCGTTAGCTAGTATTTAATTGGGTTTATTATTTAGCTGCTGTTTTGCTGGTTTTATCATTTATTTTGCTAACTGTAGCTGTTAGCTATTGATTTGCTGGTTTTGGCCTTTATTTAATTGGGTTCATTATTTGGCTACTGTTTTGACTTTTTCTTAGTTTTTCACAGATTCTTTTCTAAGCTTTGGTCAGCTATTTTTTTTTTTGCTTTGATTTACTAATTTGGTGGTTTTAGCCTTCAACTGATAATTGGCTAATTTTAGCTTTAAACCTGATAATTTTAACTTTATTTCTGATCATTTTACTGTTAGCAACAAAGTTGCAGCTACTTGAACGTCATTCTGCTCTCAGGATTTCAACAGAAACGTTGCTTTTGTTCATTGAAATAAACATTTTGCACTGAACAAAACATTTTATTCGAGTTTTTTTAATGCATTTTTATGTTTACATACAGTAAAATGAGAAGATCTGGTTTTGTTTTGTCAAATCAAACCCCAGGCTGGTTGTGTGGCGATGTATCTCGTCTCAAACAAAACTGTTTTCATCTCAGTTTTTGTTCTGGGATCCTGGAAAGTTTGTCCGTTCGAGTCGATAAAACAGTCGCCAGAGNGCGTGTCTTACCTCCCTCGAGGGTTCGGTCCGCTCTGTAACATGTTAGCCTCTCGAGCTGTATAGCATGGCCCGGAACGTTGTTGTTAAGCCACGTTTCCGTGAATACAAACATACAACAGTCTCTCACAGTCTTTTGTGTCGTTCGTAGCAGGCAAAGATAATCCAATTTGTTGTCCAAGGAGCGCACGTTAGCCAAAACCATGGATGGAATAGCCGGCTTGTGTGGGCTAGCTGCTAGCCTAGCTCTGATACCTCCGCACTTACCCCGCTTCTGTTTCCTGTCACGCCGCTTGTGGCGCTTCCACTGCGGGCGTGACGAAGGGAGGCTCGGGGCTGGCTTCCAGAGCAGACCGCAGGCACGTAGCTTCTCCTCGAGCTCGCTGTTTATTTCCAAATGAGCGGTTTTTCCGACATCAAGCAGGAACTCACGGCTATACTTGCGTTCTTGAACACGTAGACATGATGGAGACGTGCCGGCACATTGCGGCATGCAGGACAAGACAGACGAAAGCACCATGTTGTTGGGAGAGAGAGAAGCCGCGGCGCTTGCACGTGCCGCCATCTTGGATAAATCCATTCCTTTCTGATAAATCCTATAGTTAGGATTAGCTTGTCATGCTACCATAGGCTTAGACTACCGTACTGGACAAACTGACCACATTTCTTAAAATGAATTGTTGCAATTTAATAGTTTTCGTTTGAAATTATTTCTATGCTAAATTGTGATTCTCGACCTGCCATTGTGTATCTGTTCCTCTCAAACCCAACCGGTTGAAGCAGATGGCCGCTTGTCTGATTCTGTTGAAGGTTTCTTACTCATAAGGGCATTTTTCCTTTCCACTGTTGCCTTGGTGCTTGCTCAAGATGAGAGTCTGCAATGAAGTTAAACTCAAAGCAGTCTGCTCAGATAAATAATAACTTACTTTTTATGTATATGAATGTTTCCGTACAGTGCCCTGAGATGACTTCTGTTGTGACTTGGCGCTATATGAATAAAATGAATTGAATTGATTGAAATAAATTATTGGGGAAGGCTTGGCTCAGGTGGGTGGGTGTCTTTTAGGCAGGGAGGCTGAGATTCAATTCACAGCCATATGGTGTGCCTAAGAAACTTGACCATTGCAGATGTTTCTAACCACTACTTATCCAATATACATGTCATTGTTGGTTTTTTTTGTCTGCTTGTTTTGTATATAATGTATATAGAAATCTGTCATATCCTGTTGGTTTTGAACTGTCAACATCTGTTTACTGTGATTGTAGTTTTCTTTATTTTCTTTTTGATAAGTGCAAATGCCTATTGCCAATGTGACGTGTGCTGCTGACCACTTGACCAGGTCACCCTTGTAAAAGAGATCTCGATCTCAATGGGCTCTACCTGGTTAAATAAAGGTGATTGATTGATTGATTGATTGAAGAATCCTTGGGCAAGTCACTGTGTAATAGAACACGTGTTAAAATGAGTGAATAAAAACTTTGTAAAGTATCTTTCAGAATCTGGAGTGGTTATAAATGTGGTGTTTTACTGAGTTGAACTGTTAGGAAATCTTTTGCTGCAGTCAACACGTTTAAGATCAAAAACCACATTGGTGGTCACATTTTAAATCTGTTTTAGGTGCACAGCTTGTAACTGCATTCTTGGCAGTGCACATTATTATGTTGTCCACCTTCACCCATTGATTTGCTTTGTACCCATCTTGGCAGCCACTTCCACATTTATGATACAATTACAGTATTACTCTTTTGAAATAAAGATACTCAGATTTAGACTTGTTTTTAATGAATATATTTATTATCAGTGTGATTTTTAGACCTGAATATTTGCCTAGGATGTTTTCAGTCAAAGGAGAGCTCCCATGCAGGTGTCAACAAACAGCTATAGTGCTCTTGAGACAAGCTGGAGATGCTCATATCAAAAACCCAGTTCATTGGAGACACATGCCACAATTTTGTGACTCTGTGACTTGAGACCTCCACAAAATTTGCAGGGCAATCTGGAGACTCTCCCATGAATGGTAATTACCAATGTTTGCTGAGTATTGATGACTGAGAATGCTCAGTAAAGTGGGATTTTGCTTTTTTTCTAGTTAAAACAATACAGTATCAATGTACATCAGCCTTGTCTGCTCATTGAAGTAATACACTATATGAAGGTTTTGCTTCCGTAGAAACTGGCATCTGCAACACAAATGCAAACAATTACTTTATCATTTATGTTTGTGTTTAATGCAAGAGTGCAGCCATCATTTTAGGGTTTATACATTTTCATTTACGTATGTGGAAACTGAACTGACGCAAAAGGAAAAATATTTAGCATATTAAAATTGGACCTGGAGTTTATTAAATAGTGCTGCCAATACTTTCTGATGAACATGACGGTATTTGTAACTGATAAATGTCGTATTCACAAGAATTCACATAAAGAAACTTGCTTTTAAAATGTTTATGTCAATTATTTTATTCAAACGAACACACTTAACATTTTCTCATTTTGTGCTTTATTTATTTTACATTTATTTATTTAACAGATCAGATTATAACAGGCATAAAAAGGGCTTACTTCTAATTACAGTACGACACAACAGAAAAAGATTTTTAAACATGGGTGAAAAGTTGCATTGTGTACTCCACATTCCACTCTAAAGCTGCACAGTTACTGTACACTTTTAAATCAGTGATGCCCAAGTGCAGTACTTGGGAGCAACTACAGGTAAATTTCAGCTGCATTTTCTTCAACAAACCAGTATCAAATAGCTGATTTCAATCATCAGTATGTATTTGATAGTGGTGTTTTGGAGAAATAGATACATCTAGTTGCAGTAGCTCCCAAGGACTGGACTGGGTCACCACTCTTATAAAGCTATTTACCTCGGACTGCTTTCATTTTTGTTGTTAAATTCCCCCGCGTGATTTCGGCTTGTGAATGGGGAAACTCGTCGGAGGACTCCGTTGGGTAATGCTCTAAAAAAGTGCTAAAATGTCAACATACCTGCTCTGACATGATTCCCAGTCAACATTTTCCTGCGTTTTATTAACTTTGTACTCCAACACAGTATTTAATAGTAGTTCAACCTCACGGTCTGTCCACACAAACGAACCTCCAGGCACCATAATTCAATACTAACATGAAGTTGTGGTTGCTTTGAAGGGTTGTGATTGGCTGATATACGTTTCACCTTTGCACTACACTGCCACCTATGGGTTGGGCATATTCTTTACAACGCTCTGTGGTGAAAATCACCGGGTTCATGTAGATGATCATTTTCTGAACATGTATGTACGGCAATATTTTTTGCGCAGATATTTGTTTTTTTCAAACACCAGGCTACGTGTGTACAAGGCCTAAGAAATCAGAGAAACGGATGCCACCCCCACCCGAAACGGGGATAATTTGACCATTTCAACGCACGACTAATTAACACAACATGCGACTGTCTGAGAGATCGACACATAGCAGATTGCTGAACATGCTCAAAACTGTGTGGATCTGTAAAAGAAATCCCCCCGCCCCCATTAAATTAGAATAAATGTCCCAATCAAACCCACAGCCTTCTAATCACAAAACCAATGCTTTATTAGCTCATCACAGCCACACAAGCACACTCACCACAGAACAGCTTAAAGCTGCAGTATGTAGCTTTTTTTATGAACATATTTCTTCACTCTGTCACTACCTCCTGACAGACTGATGTTAGCCAGGTAATCTCTGAAAAAAAATTAAAAAAAAATATTGTCCCCTTGCTTCTCCAGGTGGTAAATAAGCATTTCTAAAAAGAAAAGGTGACCCGCCATTTTCCAGCCAATAAAAACAGAGTTTGTAACCAGCCAATAAAAACAGAGCTTGAATTTGAATCAGCCAATAAAAACAGAGCTTGAATTTGAAATTCAACAGACCACAAGGGGGCAGAGCCACATATGGCTCTGAGGGGGAGGGATCAGAATGCTTTGCCTGTTGAAAATATTTCTAACTGCTGCAGTTCTACAGAAACTGCATACTGAACCTTTAAATAAGATCCTAAGTTCTAACATGAGAGCGAAAAAGTCTAGCTTTTTGTCTGTTCTCCTCAGTTTTACGTTCTGGTCCTCTCTGTCTGCTCCAAATGGATTTAAGCTGAATATCTCCACAACACAGCTGCAGCTGTTTCTTCGTTAGAGCTCACATCAGGTCAAGTGTTAGTGGTCGGATTAATGCGCTAAAACCAGCCGAATATGTCCACAGAGCAGAAAATCTAATGCCCCAAATCAGATTCTATTGGAGCTGGCTGTTCAGATCATTGGACATGTTCCGATACGCTTGAAGAACATGATGTGTGAATGGTGGAGCCCCATAACAAGAAATATGTAAAAAAATAAAATAAAACTGAGAATGAATCACTAGAAAGGATTTTAAATTCCATTTAAATTTTTCAAAATAGTTTCAAAATGCATAGAACAGAGCTGTACACAGCAAGCTCAGTAAATAAGTCACTTATTTTGTTTATTAGGAGGAACTACTTTATGAATGGACCAGCCGTCACTGCTGAACACTCAACACAAGCTACAGTAGCTGAAGACCGCACAAAGTTTCAGCATCTTGTTGAATCTATGCCGCAAAGTTTTAAGGCAGTGCTCAATGCAAAAAGGGCTCCAACAAAGTACTACTGTATTGGAATGGCAAAATGGAAAGGCAGGTGAGTGTCAAAGCAAGATGCTATGGTAATCAGTTCTCATTTTGCACAAGCTCAAGTGTCTTAAGAGGCAATCAGGTTGGGAATGTAAAGTCTCCGAAATTTTCTCTGAACTGCTAACTTGGACTAAAGGATGGAAAATCATGCCATGGTGCAGTGTACCTGAATACCACACATTTAAGACGATTTGTATTGCATTTTAAATGTTCCAGATTTTCTTGAATTTCTGATGAAAATGTTGCCTACTGAAAGTTGGGTGGAAAAAAAAGTGTTGGCTTCTTGTTATTAAAATATTTATTTACCGGTATTTAAGATATTTTTAACAAGTAATTTTCAAACTACTTCACCTATAGTGTGTCAAACTCCAAAAAGTTGTACTGAACTAACAAAAATAGCTAACGCTATACATTGCACTGTAATTTAAAACCTTCTCATGATCTCTAAAATTAGACTTTAAAACCCCTTTGCAATACGTAGCATGGACTAAAACCAACCCGAGCCAGCGTTACGTCAGCCTTCAAACCATACAGCACCAAGCAAGAGGTTCTAGACAGAAATGCACTACTTTACAAGTAATTTCTCCACACTAATTTCCCCACAGAGCTCAATAAAAAAAATTAATGAGGAACAACTGATAAAAGGATCCATGTACGAAGCTTCGTTCTAACAGTGTTATGGTTGGAGGTTGATATGGCACCTCAAACGCTTTTTGATTTGCACTAATTCAGCCAGCCATTTATTCCAAACCACTGAAATCATTATGAACAGGAAGTAGACTTGAGTGGGAGTTTTGTTCCAACACCCTGGTGAGTAAAAACTGTTTAACTCGCTAAAAATGTAGAGTGAGGGTGTATATGTCAAGTCTTAATTATTATAACACTTATGTGCATAAAGCTTAAAATTTCTACTTTGTATTGCACAGAAAACCTTGCTGAAGCCGTGAAGGTGCTTTTTGTGTGACTAAACTCAAAGACCGCTTACAAAAAAATTGGCAATCTTCAGTGAAGAAAATCTGGCAATGACGAAGCATAATTGCTCTCTAAAGACTCTTTAGTTATGTTGGTGAAAAAACAAACTCGTCTCTGACCTTCACAAGGAAAGGTTGTTTATGAGTCTCCATGCTGTCCACACGAGAGGTCTTTAGCTGAAAAGCAGGCCTGTTGTTGGTCACCAGAGGTTTAGAGCAGCAGTATCGAGCACATGTACCAATTTCTCTGTCTGGCACCTACATATTGATGGCTGCTGTACAAAAAACAATGGCCTTCCTCTGAGTGTTATAACGTTGGCTTGGTCTCATATTTGTCTGACAAGATCCTGTTCCCAGAACATTGTGCTTTGACCAGGGTTATTATTTGTACGCCTAAAGAAACAGAAATGATTTTCCATCACTTTGAGGTTGCATAGCATCTCATTTTGGTAGATAAAAGTAAAAATGTGCAAATATCTTTGCCTAACAGAGAACATACTGTATTGAGTGACCCAGTTGTAAGGACGAACTTGGTCACATTTTGTACATCAGGTATTAGGAAGGTGTTGCGGCAGTTCAGCAAAGGTTCAACCAAACTTCCAGCTGATCACTGTACGGTTAGAAGGCAGGGTTAACGTTTTGTCAGAATCCTGAAGTTATTCAGGCACCCATTACCGAGGGGGAGTGGGGTCACAGCGACCATGCCCTGCACCTTCAACCGAGTCGCTTGGGTGCTCATGCACGACAACCAGGCTGCATTGTAAGCACATTCTCTTTCCCCATTACTGTACTTCACTTTTGAATTTAGTAGTTCCAAAAATCTGTCCTTGACCGCTCTGCGCGTAGGCTTTCTTATATTTTATTAATTAAATATGCAAAGTATTACTTGTCAAAGACAGCTTGGTGACCTGCCTGTGCATCATTGATTGGGGAATATTTTCTGCATCCCCCTTGGAAGGATGTCTTAAAGAACCAAATTCCTGGTGAAAGAGACAGAGAGTTGGCAAACACATAAATTATGAATTATACTTTTGTACTGAGCCGTCACTATGAAAGGAAGGGAAATATGAGATTTTTTTTTCCACATGGTAAGGAAAATGCAGATAATACGGGCAGTATTTATAAATGTTCTATTCTGAGTGATGATTCATGACTTTGCTGATTGCAGAAATTCCCCACAGTGAGATCACGGGGCCACCTGCCAGAAGGGCTCCTAAGGAGGAACAGTTTAACACCAATGTTAGGAGCAAGGTCATTATGAAATTAGTATCTGCCTCCAGTTTTCTATGACCTAAAGTCATGGACAGATTAATGAATAGGCCTACAGGACACACATTCAAGACCAAATGGGCCATCTTAAGATTTACCCTTCATCCAATAGTCAATTTATCTGCCAACCTAATTTTAGTTTTTTAAAACCCTATTATATTCTGAATATCAATGGTTTTATATCAAAGCCTTTTGTGGTCTGATTTTTAAGTGGTACTTGGGTCTATCAGTCAGGTGTTTGCCACTTCTTCTAGATAGATGCATGTTTTCACATGAATTAATGTTGTAATGTAAAATACGAAATTGTGTCTGATTAGTGCATTTAATTTAAATATTACTGTATAAGGTAAGGCAAGCCAAAGAACATAAATAAAAGGTTTAAAGTGATTAGAACAAAAAAAGGAGTGAAAAATAAAGTAGCAAAGCTCAAAATTGTAACTACTGTACAATGTTTACACTGTCCCGAATCTGATTCAAATTATGTATTAGGAAAATTAAAAATAATTAAAAATACAAAGTGCAAAAATATCTGCACATTTTAAAAATATACGCAAAACAACTCAGTTGTGACTTAAAATGAGCATTCCTTAAATGAGTACTTTATACGTCTTGCAAAATCAAAATGACACAGAAATGGTAAATGCAAAAAGCTTTGCCACGTCCACATGAAATGGCATTTTGTAAACTCATAATTTTATTTTATTTTTTCAGCCCTATCGATACTGAAATGACACTTTACGTAACCTATAAATGGTGAGAGTAGTTCCACTAGCTACTAGTGGAACTAATTTTCATTTAGCGGATTAGCATTTTCAAGGACTTTGGAAACCGTTAGCGAAATTAACTTCCACTAAATTAAGTTTTGCCAAATTAAAGTCTACTAACGCAATTCACAAACTTGTTCATGTCTGTTGTGAGCGTGTCTCAAAGAGGCCATGAGGCAACTGACTATAAGTACACGTGACAAGACGTGATTGGTCGATGCAGCCTCAACTAGAAGGAGGCAAAGACGTGTGACAGACTGAAAATAGTCTTAGGAGTTATAACACCAGGCGACTGGTTGGGTTTGAGAGGAACAGATACACAATGGCAGGTCGAAAATCACACTTTAACATAGAAATAATTTCAAATCAAAACTATTAAATTGCAACAATTCATTTTAAGAAACGTGGTCAGTTTGTCCAGTAGTCTAAGCCTATGGTAGCATGACAAGCTAATCCTGACTATAGGATTTATCAGAAAGGAATGGCTTTACTGTACCCTTATCTTAAAACTGGACAATGTGTCAACCTTATGGACAGATATTAGAAGTTGGCTCCACAAAAGAGGAGCTTGATAACTGAAAGCTCCTCCTCCCATTTTGCTCTTGGAAACTCTAGGAACCACAAGTAAGCCTGCAGTGTGAGAATGACATGCTCTGTTAGGAAAATATGGGACAATAAGATCTGTAATATATGGAGCTAGGTTGTTGAGGGCTTTGTAGGCGAATTCTATTCTGATTTTTAAAATTCCCAATACAGTGAAAAAAAAGAAGCTAAATTATAACTGTACTGAGTGAGACAGGAAGCCCACGGAATAAAGAAAACTAGTCATGCATTTATGCAAAGGACAAAATTGCATAAAATATTTCTAAGATTATGCAGGCAGATAAGTAGGAAGTCGGTCCCAGCAGATCTTCCTCTGATTTTATCCTCAAATGGTGTCCCAATTGAGTTTGTTGATTCCTATAAATATTTGGGTATACTGGTTGATTCACAGCTCTCTTTTAAACTCCATGTGGAAAACCTAGTAAAGAAACTGAAAGTTAAACTGGGTTTCTTTTTCAGAAACAGATCATGTCTAACACTGAATGTTAGGAAACGCCTTGTATCTGTGACTTTCCTCCCCTCCATTGATTACGGTGACATTCTCTACATGAATGCTCCTACAAGCACCCTGCGGATGTTGGATGTTGTCTATCATGGTGCACTAAGATTCATAACTGGTTGTGATTATCGTACCCACCACTGCACCCTGTATTCACTGGTTAACTGGACATCATTAACCTCACGCAGACTCTTCCACTGGTACATTTTCATCTTTAAATCACTTCTTGGTCTGCTGCCCTCATACATCTCCTCCTACATGTCTTTACGTGAGTGCAGCTACAGTGTGCGCTCTCAGGACATCATCACCTGCAGTGTTCCGTCAGTGAGGACTGAACTTGGAAAAAGGGCCTTCTCCTACTCTGCTCCTGCTTCCTGGAATATCTTACAAAAAGATTTGAAGCTCTCGGCCCTGACCTCCCTAAATGGTTTTAAAAATCTTTTGGAAACCTGGCAAAAACCATTGCAGATATGTTCCTGTTTTTGATTTTGTACATCTACCTTGTGGTGTTTTGCTAGTTTTGATACTTTGCATTTCACTTTCTATTTCTCTCCTACGTTTTTTTTTTTCTGTTGTTTGTTGTTTAAGGAAATTCTACCATTGCTGTTCATCATTCTTTAGTTTGTAGCAGGTCGCTTTTGTAAATGAGCCCTCGAGGCTCAATGAGATTTACCTGACTAAATAAAGGTTGAATGGAATACAGCAACTGAAAGTTAAATTGGGTTTCTTTTTCAGAAACAGATGACACTGAATGCTAGGAAATGCCTTGTATCTGTGACTTTCCTTCCCTCCATTGATTACGGTGACATTCTCTACATGAATGCTCCTACAAGCACCCTGCAGATGTTGGATGTTGTCTATCATGGTGCACTAAGATTCATAACTGGCTGTGATTATCGTACCCACCACTGCACCCTGTATTCACTGGTTAACTGGACATCATTAACCTCACGCAGACTCTTCCACTGGTACATTTTCATCTTTAAATCACTTCTTGGTCTGCTGCCCTCATACATCTCCTCCTACATGTCTCTGCGTGAGTGCAGCTACAGCGTGCGCTCTCAGGACATGATTACCTGCAGTGTTCCGTCAGTGAGGACTGAACTTGGCAAAAGGGCCTTCTCCTATTCTGCTCCTGCTTCCTGGAATATCTTACAAAAAGATCTGAAGCTCTTGACTTTGACCTCTCTAAAGGCTGATTTATACTTCTTGTCGCACGTCTTTTACCCCTCGTTGAGTGAACCCAGCGACGACGTAATTGCGTGTGTCACCGACCGCATAGAGTGTTTATACTTGAAAAGACGTGGGGAATACATTATAGTAAATCCCTCCCTCTTCCCTCCCACTGCATACGTCGGCGAGTTTCTCTCCTCAGGACCATGCCTTATCATCTGTCTGTTTTGCTACTTTGATATCTTTGTTTTAACTTGTTAAAAATATATATGTATTTCTCTCTTATGGTTGTCTATTGTTGAATGTTCAAGGAAAATCTACTGTTGCTGCTGTTGTCATCATTCTTTAGTTTGTAGACGGGTCTCTCTTGTAAATGAGTCCTCGAGGCTCAGTGAGATTAACCTGCCTAAATAAAGGTTGTGTTACGTCGAGGAGCTGGATGCAGGCCCGGAGACTTCCTTTTGGGTCCCAGGACCCAGGTCCCAGACCCACCTCCAGCTCCACACGTCCCCCTCCCCCTGTTCGGGTCTCCCTCAGAAGTCGCATCTCATACTAAATAAATCAAGGAAACCTGAATTAAGTTTTATCAATTGTATTAAAGTAAAGGCAGGAAAAGGTTACAGTGTACAGCGCTGGCTCTCTGCTATGATCAGCATCCGGAAGAGAGCGAGATGTCCAGTGTCAATACTAATTTATAGGGCCTAGGCCCCGCCCTTCGCAGAAGGGGAGCTCTTCCTTTCACGTGTATGAGGGGGCGTGACTAAAGGCCCCGGCAGAGCTCAGCGTAAGGCAGTACGCAGCACTACGCCGTACGTACGCAGAGGCACAAGCGTAGCCCCGCAGGGCACGAACGCGCAAAACTCAAATTTTACGACCCCGTACGCGATGCACGTTGTCTCACAATAAACTTCCCCGGCGCCGGACTGTTTTGTATGTTACACAAATGAATTAAATTCCCCTTATTCATCGCTGATCTGGACTTTTCTTTTGTTTTTTTTTGCCAAAAGTCAAGTAATCGCTTCCTCCTCCGTTAACTCCATGACTGAAATGAATGAATTTGTCACGAGCGAATAATGACGCATGTCCTACATGGCTGCGTGACGTTCTAAATATTTCCTGGTGGGCTGTGGGCTGCAGGACCAGGGCTCCCTGTTTTTATTTTTTAGAACTTTTTATTAACATATAAAGTTTAGAAACACCGCAGCGGCTGCAGCCAGCCAGCTCATGCCTTTTTTTTTTGTCTCCCACTCGACCTGTCAATCAATTCAGTAGGCGTGTCAGCAAATGACCAATCAGCGACCTCAGTTTGTCCCGTAGGTAAACGCTCTGCGCGCAGCTGCTCAAATTACAACAAGAATTTGGAGCGAAAACGCGAGCATTTAACGCGAGAACGAAAGCAGAGCTGTGCCAGTGAACGCGTGCGCACAGAATGCGCGCGTAGAGCGGCGTACAGGCCGTACGCTGAGCTCTGCCGGAGCCTTTAATATTCTGGTCAGAAATAAACGTTATCTCTCCAAAACAAGTTTTTCAATGGGCTATCTGCAACAGGTAGGATTTCATTTGTTCACCTCCCCTCTGCAAAAGCCCAGAAACAATGACTTGATGTATTATGTGCATCTGGCTGCATTGTTGTTTTAGTGTTTTCTGGTCTGTAGTTCAGCCTCATTTGAAACAGCAGGAGGGGTGGGGAGAGCGGTGGTGCTCTCATGTTGTGCCCCAGCTTGGTTTCCTAGAAGTTTAGGTCATCTCTTTAAATTTACTTAGCATATTTGTTAAATACAGAGCACATGAAATGCTTTAACAGAAATCCAAACTTGATCTGGCTATTGTTGTTTTAGTGTTTTCTGGTCTGTAGTTCAGCCTCATTTGAAACAGCAGGAGGGGTGGGGAGAGCGGTGGTGCTCTCATGTTGTGCCCCAGCTTGGTTTCCTAGAAGTTTAGGTCATCTCTTTAAATTTACTTAGCATATTTGTTAAATACAGAGCACATGAAATGCTTTAACAGAAATCCAAACTTGATCTAAAACACACTAACAACATGTGTCACTTTGTTGTTGTTGTTTTTTAACAGGGGGACCAAGTTCACAAATCAGTGTTCATCATCTTTTTCCAAGGAGACCAGCTGAAGAACAGGGTGAAGAAGATCTGTGAGGGGTTGGTGTCACACCATGAACCATCTGTTGTTTCTCTTCACACTGGATTCTCTGTCATCTTCACGATTAGTTACTGTTTTTATTGGTTCTATAGATTTATAGATATGAACACAAGTAAAAGTAGATGAGACAGGGGAAGAAGTAACATTCAGCAAAGGATCATAGAGACTTGATACTCGGACCTTCAGACTCTGCAGAATCAGCATTTGATCCTCAATTAAAACTGAGGGTTCACAGCAGAAC
>JBBPBX010001271.1:36050-70765 GCA_038048925.1 Garcialebias charrua
AAGTTTGAACAGATCAGCATGTCGGATATCAGTCAAATATCCAATATTGTGCATCATTAGTTAATATGATGATGCATTTGCTATGATATTGTAAAGATGATGCTTAGTTTAAAAAAACTACTTATAATGTTTAAGCTGAATTCATTGGTGTGGAGGAATTGTTGGTCTGTGGGAGCAGTTGTATGGTTTTGAAAAGGGTATTTCCCAACAGGCCTAGTCTTGGGCTCGTAGCATGAGCATCTGCCTCAGCATCCTCATGTACTTGTATTCCTTGGCAGGGGCCACACTGAATAGCACTGTTGGAGAGCTCCAGCTTGTCTGTGGCCACACGTTGAAAAACCATGCGGCACAGCCCTACTCCAGTTGACATTTCTCATGCTTTCCATATGGGTCAAATCATTGTAATTTCAGAGCCTTGGAGTTTTAATGAGAGGCTTTACTCGTAGTGTGTTGGTCTGTGGTGGGTGGGTTCAGCGTTTCTCCAGTTTATTGGAGTTTATAACTACTCCGAAATGCCTCACCAACCCACACTGAGGGCAATGGTACAGAGAACGCAAAAATCTATTTTTTTTTTTAACTAAGCAAGCTGGCTCTAACTGGTTGGCAGGGGTCTTAGATCAATTCTTGAAGCTTGAGTTTCCATTCAGAGTGTCAAATTAGGCCAGTTTCTGTTTGTGTCAAGACTCACACTCAGGTAAAGATGCCATGTGTGCAGATTTTTTCTGCTTATAGAATCAAAATGTTTTGCTCCTGCATCTATACAGGGATGCTGATATGGTGCTGTTTAGAATCTCATCCCAGCGCAGAGACAGGGTGCTCTTGGTAGCACGCATGGAAGATTTTTAACAATGCCTTTTCTTTAACGTCAGCAGCGCAGAGGCAAAGAGTGATTTACTACTCTGTCTACAAGGGTAATGTAGGAGCAATTTGACTGCTGATTGAAACCAGGTCTCCCATTTCAGAGTCCGCTGGTGACATTATAAACCATTTACGCCAATGTTTTACAGGGCACTCCTGCGTTTGGCAAAGTGGAAACAGATGCATGGCCTAAAAATGGCCCGTGCTACAGCCAGCGCCCTATTTTTACCCAATCCTTGTGCGATTTGTTATTTTACTTCAAAGTGTGTGAGTTCTGCCGAGTGAAATAGTGAATATGGGAGGACAAAAAAAGGCTAAATGTTAGGTTAATCAGTTCTGCCTGTTTTTCATTTAAGTCAAAGGACCTCCTTGATATAGTGGGTGTATCTGGTTTAGATTATGCAGCCCTTTTCTGTAAATGGGAACACCTGTTTTTTGCTCTAGCCATTAAGTATACATCAGAGCTGTGGTCCAGTTTTTTCATTTGTATCAACATATTTAGGACAACAGCTTTTGCTTTAATGGGCCAAGCAGCCTAAATTTAGTTTTCTCTTTCTATTGCATGGGTCAATAAAAAGTCATTGTGTTGCCAAACCCAAAACGAATGTGCTTCTCAACGAGAGCGTGCAAAGATTACTGAGCAAGTCAGTGTCCTGCTTCCACTTTTTGATGACTAAAACTCAGCAACAGGTGCAGCTGGTTCACTTTAATGGGCAAAGTAACTGAGAGGAACTTTTTTATGAGGAAGGAGTGAAATGTGTTGAATTACAACTGGGTGTGAATGCATGGGGGGAAATTAATCTACTTTAGATAAAGGGACTATTTGTTGGCCTGCTCTTTATATAAATAACAAAGAGACTAGTATCACCACAGCTGACCTTATAGCTGCAGAAGCATTATTTATTTGCCAGAGTGAATACATTTTTGATGCAAATTTTAGAAATTATTGATCAAGGTTTTAAGATTCAAAGCCTTTTGCTTATTATATTCGTAACAGCCCCAAAATATCATTGCTCTTTTTGCTGCTGAGAGATTCTGGTGTGAGAAATGCAACTCGCAGACAACGGTGGGATATCATAGACACAATGCACAATGAGCTGCCAATTGGTATGCGTAACAAAGTCTGCAGTGAAATGTAGAAAGTGTTGCGATTCATCTGCTGTCCCTGTGATCTCAGATGGTCCCAGATGGCTTTGCAGTTTCACCACACATCTAATTAAAACTCGTAACCGGCAAACACATAAAAGTGGATTTCTTTTTTTTTTCCAAACTAGTTGTAATTGTTGTAGACTTTATCATTGTTTCACAGACTGACATAAATGCACGTCTGTTTACTGTTTGGTTTTCTAAATTGTTCATACTTTTCATCGCTTTACTGCTAGAAATGACAAAGGCTTCAGTACTGAAATATCAGTAATGTTGTGTTTGGCAAATCTTGTGAGAATATTGTAATATTTTGTCCAAACAGAGTAATAGCAGGTTGGTTTGCACTGGGTAATCTAAGGGCTGACTCACAAGTTCATTTGATACTGTGTGAATCAAAATTTTATAATAAGTTAATACAGGAAAGTGTTGTTTATAACTGTAGTTTAAATCCCCTTCAGACTTGCCATTTGTGTTCATAAACATCCATTTAAAAATTACAGTATATAGGGAATTAGTTTAAAAAGAAGTTACGAAAATAAAAGTTTGATGTCTGATTTATCATCAGACATAAAAAAGTGCTGCTTTTATCTTCTCATGTGATATTTATTTCTTATATTTTTATGAGGTCACATGTACAGTAGTCCCTCGATTATTGCAGGGGTTATGTTCCAAACACCACCGCGATGGGTGAAAAACTGTGAAGTAGGAATGTTGTATTTATTGTAATATTTATATACTGTATATTTTAAGGCTTTATAAACCTTTCCCACACTCTTGCAATGTTCTAAACTCAAACCGACGTCATTTGAACAACATACCGGTATGTATTTGTACAGTACAGTACAGTACAGCAAAATTTTACTCACCAGCACTGCAGAACAGCAGCTTGGTTCCTGTCAGGCTCGGTTCGGGAGGCTTAAGCTAGATTCATACTTGACGCGTCGCGCAGCGCGCGAGGGTGCGCGCTCCAAAAGTGACGCAATTTCACAGTCCCCGCCCCCGCGTGTTGGCCCCGCGCAGGGGATTAGCGCGTGCCGTGCACCTCTGAATTTTTGAAACTCCGCAAGCCCTGCGCGCGCGCGGTGGGCGCTACGATTTGATTCACCGACAGCCTTCACCCTCTTCACGCCGGAGCCTGCAGCTGTTTGCACCGCTGTGGTCGTGGAGACGGAGTCGCGACGCATGGAGGAATGTTTTGTGACACAAATGTATTAAATTCTCCTTCATTCCTGATCTAGGCTAGCCTGTATAAATAAAGGTTGAATGAATGAATGAATCTGGAGTCGGACTTTTCTTTTGTTTTTTCGCCAAAAGTCACGTGATCGCTTTCTCCTCCGCTGACTCCATGCATTAAAACCGCAAATAAAGACAACAGTTCAGCACGCGAGCAGAAAGCTATTTGTTTTTGTTGTGTGATTTCAAACAGTTCTTCTTCTACGGTAGATTTCTTCTTCTACACCTTTCTTGCAACATATGCACAGGTTTTAGAGGGTACTGCCTCCTGCTGGTCCGTAAAAGAACAGCACTTTGCCATGCGCCGCCGTGGGACAACTATAAACACAGAGGCGACACTGTAAACGCATTTCGCCGCGCGGCACAGTGCACGCGCGGCGCGCGCGCTCCAGCCTGCGGACCAAAGCGAAAGTCTAACTCAGCCTTTACCCTGCAGCGACGAAGCCCACCGCCTCATCCAGGATGTTGTGCATGTGGATAATTGAGCTTCAGGAAACTTCAGGATTATTTGCGACTTTCCTGCCAGTTCTGTGAGCTTAATAGATACTATAGATTTGCGTTGCAAAACTTTCCCTCCATTTCGACAGAAAGCGGCGGCCAGAAGCACTGTTGGCTTCTGGGTAGTGTAGGTCTTTAATACAGCATAGGCTTATTGAAAGAAAACTACAAAATGGCAGAGCCTGTCCGAAGTATTTTTTTGTTAACTTTTTATTGCGTACCGTCCCAATCACGTAATATTAACGTTGACAATCGTTAAAAAAACTGCGAAAGAGCGTGTCTGCGAAAGTTGAACCACGAAGTAGCGAGGTAGTAGTTTTATTCAAAGTATCGTAAAAGTGAGAAGTTATCAGTGTTTGCTTCAGTTCTCAAAGAAACTCAAACATCGAGACTTTGGAAACAAGGAAGGAAAACAGACTTTTCCAAACATCAGTTTATGCGTTCATAGTCGTTGAGAGTAAATCAAGGCCTTGCTAGTCTCATACATTGGTAATGTTAGTAGATACTTGTGGCTAAAGTGTGTAGAAGGATGATATAACATTCACTTTTGGGATTTAACAGTATATTGTGCGAGTGTATGTGCATGATTGGTCTGATCCATGTCATGAATCGATCAAATGACCACAGATGAGTGTCTGTTAAACCATCCTGCAGTATAACTTTTCATCTGAGGTTTTGCCTCCTGGTTGACTGTGCAGTACTTTTTTTGTTTTCTTTCATCCTCTGGTACAAGCACTACAGATAAGACAAAAGTCTTTTATTTGTGCTCTCAAATATTATGTTTTTATGGTTTCATAAAGTGTCACAGTAAATTGAAATTGGTAGCATGAGGCTCATTCTCAGGCACTTCTTTTTTTTTCAGTGTTGAAAACTCACGAGATCATATCGTGTGAAATCATAAAGCCACTTTAATGCATCAAATCCAGCTGTGATTTTCTCGTGTCGTGAAGAGTCCAAACAGCTTCACGTCCTCCAGTGTTTCAACTTGATGATTGTCTTTTATTAGAGACTCCTGTATGGATTGTGAGTCCTGACACTGTAAATGAGCCGTCATATTTTGTGTATCGGTGACTGTTCCCGAGGGATGACAGAAACATGTGACATACATGTCAGACTTCGGTGCCTCGGCTGTTTATCTGCCCAGTCAGCAGAAGTGCAAAGATGGCGCACTCCTTCATTTCAGACAAACGCTGGATGGGGACTAATAGAGCCACGGTTCACCGCCTGGTGTCGTTCGTTTCACCTGTCACTGTCTTTCTATCTTTTCCACATTCTTATCTAATTAGAGCACAAGCAGACTCGCATATTCGCACAAACACGCAGGTCGGCGCCTGAATTGAAGCAGAACATTACATGAAGGTCAAACAGTCAGCCGTCTTATCTAGCTGGGAGAAATGTCACACACACAGATTAAACATTGGCTGCAGTTAACGGTGAGTCAGTTTCTCACCCCGAGTGTGGCCCTGATTTTCAAATTTCATAAACGGTCGTTGATTTGCTTCATATGGTAATATTGTTCTCATAGGTGTGTCATGTTTTTCATTCCAAGTGTTTTTACATCAATAAACTCTTTGCTGAGGTATTTGATTGTATAAACAGTAGTGTCGCAAAGGATTTAAAAAAATTGACAGTCATAATACAAATTATTTTATTTACGTTAAGATTTATGACTTTGCAGGTTTTGTCTTGCTGGCTTTTTAAAAAAAAATTTATGTGAAGATGTCAGCACACCGTAACATTTCACTGTGTGTTTTCTCTAAAAGCTACCTTGCTCAAGGGAGTTTCTGTCTGAGCCATTACCAGTATTGGCTGAGAACGCAGCTACACAAGTGCACACAGATTTCACTTGCACTTTTAGGGTGCACGAATCATGCAGACTGTTGAGAAATCAGCATCAAGAAACTTTTTTGTCAGGACACTCACCAAGCTGCCGTGTTATGTGTTAACTTAAAACTACCGTATTTTCTGGACTATACGTTGCTCCGGAGTATTCAATTCAAAAATACATTATTAATCCCAAAGGGAAATTGTGTTGTCGTAGCTCATCATCCTGGTTTCATTCAAGAGTTGTTAGATGCTGATAGCTGTGGGCAGGAAGGATCTCCTGCCTCAAATTCGAAGAATCTGGCCACAAATACCAATCCGTCCACCCGGATCCAGCTTGCTGTCAGATCCGGCGGGCCTCTCAGTCCTCCTGGGCAGAAGGACTGCCCAAATGCCGAACCGAATTCCTCCCTGAGCGATGGTCACTCCTCCCAGCAGTCTGCAGAGCTCCTCGTCGCCACGGACAGACAGCTGAATGCTGGGGGATGATCCCGGACCTCGCGTTGCCACGAGCCGAGTTTCCCACCAGCTCTAGGATCTCGGCTGTCAGGTACTCGAGCACCGCCACCAGGTTGATGGGAATTCATCCATGGCACCTTCTTTTCAACTCATTTGGGATTTGGGGTTGATGTATTTAAGCTTTAGGTATAGGTCGGACGGACACGTCCTGAGCTGAATGGTAATGTTTACTCGTTGGTTCATGCCTGTATGAATGAACATTTAAAGCTGCTGTATGTAACTTTTCTAAAAATACATTTTTAACACATTTCTTCACTCTGTCACTATCTCCTGACAGACTGATGTTAGACAGGTAATCTCTGAAAAAAACTATAGTCCTCTGGCTTCTCCCGGTGGTACTACAAGCATTTCTAAAAACCCACAGTGACCCGCCGTTAACCAGCCAATAAAAACAGAGTTTGGTTCATGAACAAGCTTCTCACGCCCATCCCCCGCCTTTCCCAACCCTGCCTGGCCAGTCACGAGACAGGCCATGCTGTGGAGGAGGAGCTAAGGAGGGTGAGTTGCAGGTCAGCCAGAGCAAGGGGGAGGGACCAGAAAGGTGTCTCTGTTCAAATTTTTTCTAACTCCAGCGTTTTCCAGAAACTACATACTGCAGCTTTAACGCATCAGTCAAAAATTGTATCATGAATAGAGGAAAAATGTAAATAAGTCGCTTTAGACTATACGTAACGTCACAGTACTGGCCAAACTACACTTTGGTGTGGACTTGTTCCTGTTGAAAGTGCTTTATAAATAAAAAGGTATGGTATGGTAAACTATGAAAAAAAAAGCTATTTATAGTCTAGATAGAAAATATGGTAGTTTTTGGCAGTCTTTTAGAGAAGAACAGTTTTATTAAACATGACAATGTGCAATTATGGTAAATGGTAAATGGAGCTTACTTATAAAGCGCTTTCCAGCCCCCTATGAGGGGCCCCAAAGTGCTTCACAGTAACCGTGTTTCCATCCATTTTCATTTCGAATTTTGAGCTTATTTTTGAAATCTCGCAAAAATGTAAATACAAATTAATGCGGATCAGAAGTGTTTCCATCTACTGGCTTGTAGCGCATCTACCAAGCCACGCACAGCGTCATTACGTCAGACGTCAGCGTCATTACGTCAGACGTCAGCGTTGCGCATGTCTACAGTAAACAGGAAGTAGCGGTTGAAAACAGAACCCGACCACACATCTCGTCAAAATGGAGAGAATATTTCAGGTACGTGTTGCTATCGGGCAAGTTGTATTTATTCTGTCATGCCAACTAGTTTTAGCGATGTTACATGTTGTCCGGAGCGGAAACAGCTGATCAGTCACGTGACGTGAATGTTCGCTACGGCAGAACTGAGTCGGCAAATCTGTTTCCATCTGTCGTTTTGCGCATCTGCTCATTTTCGAAGATCCCAAAAACCACCTCAAGCGAGCGTATAAACTTTTTGGCGAATTTGAGGAAGTAACTTCGCATTTTGCCGTTTCCATTAAGCTTTTCTGCTGCGATACTTCAAAATGCGCATCTAGTAACCTTGATGGAAACACGGCTAATGACAGCCATCCACCCATTCATACACACATTCATACACCGGTAGCGGTAGCCTGCCATGCAAGGCGCTGCCAGTCCTACCGGGAGCAACTCGGGGTTAAGTGTCTTGCCCAGGGACACAACGAGGTATGCAGTGACCGGGGATCGAACCCGGGACCTTCCGGTCCTGAGCCGGCTGCCCTGCCTCTACACCATCTCGGCCCACATTATCAACAAATAGCTGACCTTTTGTTGACTGTGGCAAGAAAAAAAAACACACCCTCAGAGCCACTAGTTGGCTATTAAAACACTTTTTGTACATGGCAAAAAGTGCATGGTTTGCTCTCCGCCCGCCCTGCTGATCTGGCAGATGGATAGGATTTTAGGGAGTGAAGGCGGAGCTCTTTGGCAGTGAGGGACGGAGATGACAGCTCTTCATCTGTGTAGGGCTACCGGGGGCCTTGGCTCTGAGGGTCTACTGTACTGTATCCTCTTGACAGAGCTTTGATGCCATCAGAGACCATTAGTGTTGACAGGACGTCATTTTGAAGCATTGAATAAATAAGAGGAGTACATAAAAACGGCAACCTTAGGAATAAACTTGTTTTTGCTAATTCCTTATATGGAGTAGAGTTTATTTATTTATTTTGCCTCGACCAGTTTTACATTACTCTTCATTCAAAGTAAGTAGCACATATAATTTGCTGTAGTTACTTAAATTGTCAACAGCATTAAAGCCACATCAGATGCATTTAAAATCGCACACAAAAGTGAGATTGGTAATGGAAAAAAAATGCAATTATGTGTGAATTATTTGCTGTCAAATCCTGCCATGACTTTTGGCCTTTGCTTCTAGCATAGACTGTCCATAAAGCGTCCACAGCCAGTGTTGTGACACAAGTGAAGACAAGTGACTCTAATAAAACCATGTAATGCAATAATTCAGTCAGGGAGTTACAGACCACAGAATGCTTTAAAGAGACTGATCCCACAGCTAGACTTTAATTGCACAAAAAATAAAACTAAATGCTAAAATGCAGGACCACTTATTACAAATTATTTAGCCTCACAGGCCTCCAATTTGTGTTTGTTATTCTGAAATGTTTTGGTCAGACTGCTCTGTATTTCTAAAGTTTGATTTATTGAGCAAATTATATGGTTTTGAATTGTGAAATCGTGAGCTGGACAAACCACAGACATGTGTATGGGTGTTTAATTTACCTAAAAGTATTACTTATTAATGTGAAATAAGAATGGGATTAAGGAATTCACCTGTAAAGACTTTGCCATGAAATTCTGGATTTTAATATTGGAACATGCAAATTGGACGTCATAGGAATTTATTTCCCTGTTCAAATAAGTTTTGTTATTACTGAAATTTATCATATGTGTTAAATGTAAAAAGGCTCATACAGAAAGCTGCAAAACATAGTTTTTCATCACTGGCTTGCTTTACTGTTCACCTTCCATTTTTCTGCAACCAAGTCACAGGGAATGGAAAAGCATTGGGACTTCTGAACCAGCTTTTAATGGAATGTCTTCACAGTGACCAACATGATAAGTTGCTTTCCGTTTCCTGTTTATATATAAATATAGGCTATGATCATATAAATGACCCAGTGGGTAGATGCACATTACTAACATTCATCAGACTCACAATAAGTACATTTCAAGGTTACACGCTGCTGTGCAGAGCTAAAATCATGTCAAATTTCCAAACTGTAGTGAGAAAGCAATAAAATATTACAGCATGGAGTTACAGGCTGGTTAGGTTAGGTGGAGGTGGGTGGGAAACTCATTTGGCTATATTTGTACTAAATGGTATTTATTATGTATTTAATGTCTGGGGACAAGGGATAAAGGGCTGTTTTCCATTTCAACAAGGTCTGAAGGTTATTTTCCATTGCTGCACATTCAAAAATGTGGTGCAACCTTTCTGACACTCTGTGTATATTTATTACATTCTAATGAGAGCACATATACCAGCAAATATATATTTACTGGAATTATTATTAACATTTATTGCACATTGTAATAATACATGTTATTAAAAAAGTCTGTCACATTATATTTTTTACAAACACATTAAAATAACTAATATAAAAGGACAGCAGAGCCTTGGAATCAAATCAGATCATTTATGAGTTAGAAATGACAGCTTAGGAAAATCCTCTATATAAATTCATGTAAAAAAATTCTGCAGCTCTTTGGATGGCCTTGACCTCTGCATCAAAAAAGATCCATGCATTCATGTTGCAAAAGTGGTTGTGCTGGTTCGCAGTAGATTTACATCTGGTGACGAGATGCATACAGATTTCTTTGTAGCAGAGATTGTTTCAAATATGCATGAAAGTCAGGCTATCAAGCAAATGCACAGGAATACTAAGGAAGATGAGCAAATGATCAAAACGACCTTCGTCATTTCTATGCACTCAGTCCAGCTGTAAAGGAAGTTTTTGTTTAGAAACCTTGCAGATGTCTAGTGTAACCCAGCAGAGATAAAAAAAAAAAAAACATTTTTAAAGATGAGAATGTCTTATTTAGTGCCATATAGCAATCCCATACTTTGTTCTGTCCTACCACTGTGAAATGTTTTAATATAGAGCCAAGGTTTGCATTACTGCTGTAACATGGTGGTATGGAATGGGGTACCTGAAGAATTTATGGACATCAGTCTCTTATTGTAGATGGAGTGGTGGCGCAGAGGTTAAAGAAGGTGGGCCTGTGATCGGAAAATCGCTGGTTCAACTCCCGGTACCGACCACATCAAAATGTGGGTGGGATAGGTGAAGCATCCACACCTGCCTCCACCCTTATTTTCCCCACTCTGGGCCCTTGAGCAAGGCCCTTAACCCCATCTGTTCCCCTGGGAACCCTAGATAGCAGCTCTCTGCTGCACACAGAGGGCTGTGGTAGCTCGGTGGTCTGCGGTTGTGTCAGGAAGGGCATCCGGCGTAAAAATAATTGCCAAGTCTTCATGTGAGTTGGTTCGCAGAACTGAACAGCCAAGAAAAAAAAAGAAGAAAAAAATTTAAAGTATCTTATGCCCTTTTTCCGTTATTAACAGCATGGTACAGCACGGTTCGACTCAACACAGTTCCAAGGCTTTTCCACTAGCAATGGTTTGTGGAACCGGTCCCTTTTTGAGTCCCTTTTTCTATGAGGTTCCAACCGTGTCGAACTGGCACTAAAACGTGATGTCAGAACACAGTCGGTCACTGATTGGTCAGGGGGTAGAGTCACTGGTTGTTTGAGAAAGTTTCACAACAACCCGATCCGCCATTTGCAATAACTCGAACTCGAGGAGCAACTGGACCTATTTTAAAGATTTTAAAAACACTAATAACAACTAGGGCTGAACGATTTTGGAAAATAATCTAATCGCGATTTTTTTTCTATAAATTGCGATTTCAAATGTGATTATTTTTACTGGTTCTGTATTAATTCATATCACTAACGACACAACTGTTTTTTTTTTTAATCAGATAATTAATACACTTTTTCACGCAGAACGTTAGCTTGCTGAGCTAGCTGCTAACCGGGCACCGTCAAAACAGACCTGGTCACATGACCAGCTCGCGCTTTGTTTATCTCCCGCTGTCTCTGTGTTTCAGCCTCTAAGATCAGATACACGTTTACATGGGCTAACTTAGCTGAATTTATAACTTTTATGACTTCTGTCGAGCCTGAAGCAACTGTGTTGGAGCGCACGGTCTCCTCCCTGCTCTGCTCTGTTTTGCTCCGCTCATGCCTGTTACCCACTGCCCCCTTTGTCGAGCGGCCGAAGCGGCCGGTTTACATTCAAAGTCTATGGAGGAGACGCGTGGAGTCACGGCGAACAAGGAAGCGGCGAGATTCAAGTGATCGAAGCGGCGCGGGGGCAGCCTGCACACGCACGCGCGCGTCGCCGTCGAGCCGCCGACGTCCCAAATGTTGATCTCTGGCGGCTCGACGCATCCGGCAAACAGTCGGGAGAGCCTCGCTATCTGATTACACAACCACAACGGGACTTTTTTCGGACTTTTTAAACTCACCGGATCGAGCCTCCAGGAATTGGAACCAAACTCCGGTAAGAAACGTGGCATTTTTACAGTTGCTGCTGACAGGCTGCTGTCCTCTCCAGTGTAGATCACCCCAAACATAAAAAAAAGTTTTAATCTCATCGAAGACCGTCGGAGGTGCAGTTAAAACAACAACTGAACCCGGAAAACAAGCCAGAGACCCCTCCCTCTGCTACCCCCTAGTGTACGTCATCAGACGGTGTTCAGTGGTTCAGTGGGACCGTGACCAGCGGCCAAAAGGGGACGGCAGGCGCGTTTCGAGTTGTGCAGTGGGTAACCGGCATCAGAGCTGCGCGCGGCCAGAGCGGCTCACTCCCAAGTCACGTGACCAGTCAAATCGCAGCCCGTGCGATTAGTGAATCGCGTTTTAACATATCGCGAGATAATCGCAAATGCGATTAATCGTGCAGCCCTAATAACAACACCGTGGTCTAATGCTGAAGTGCAGGCATTTTTTGTGCACAGTGGCTGACAACAAAATGCAGAGCAAGCTAGATGGAGCTCCGCCGGTCTCCCCGTTCCTCTCCACCGGAAGCTCCGAACCCCCTCAGGCCGGGCAGGGCATCATCTTCCTGGCTCCGAGCTCTGCTGGTCACCGTGGAAGATCCTCCGTACTGCCAACCCACGGGCTCCGAGCTGAACCTGCCCACCAGAACCATCACTGAATGTATAATGGAAACACAACTCATACCGTGCCGAGTCCAGTCGAACCGTGCTGTACCGGTACTAATGGAAAAGAGGCATTATTCTAAGCTAATAAAATTATATCAGTTTTTATTTTTTACCACATTTGACCACACAAATAAAAATAACAACAAGAATGTCATTGCATTTCTACTCGTATTCCATTTAGTGTCTAGGTCAACCGTTTTGCCATGCGGATACTTTTGGATCTACTGTATATCCATGATCCAGATGATGGCTGTCTGCTTATTAATTTTAATATTCACCTGATCTTATGACCAATTCATTCCAGAAACGTTGTGGTGTTGAGCTCAAGAGAAGTGTTGTGAAAACAGCCGCAAAAAAATGCAGTGAATTGGCCAATGAACACCATAGCCAGAATGAATTTGACCAATCATGACTGCTGTGAACTGGTGTCACTAATATATGAAGCAGATAAAATATCATGAAGCTAAAATGGAGCACAGAAACAGTGACTCAATCAACCAGCAGGAGCTCATGGCACCCAGCACAGTAATGAGGAATGTGGAAGCTGCGGCAACTCTCAAAGCTGACGAAAGGTAGTTTGTTAAATTATGTCCCAGAGAGTTTGTCTGCCTCGGATCTGCTTAAAAACACAAGCCAACTGCACCTGTGCATGTGACTCAACCAAACTTTGTATTTATTGTGAACATTCTCCTGATGTGTGAGAAAATTACCCGTGGTCACAAACAATGGTGTGTCCCGTTAGCACTAGTCATGTTAATTTCATTGCTCTGCATGTGTGTAAGCTCAGGTTGCCTTAAGTGACTCAAAGGCTGTTTTCAACAGGGGGCGGTGCTAAGATTAAAGCTAAGCTAACGCTGCTTGGACCCAAGAGAGCAAAAAAACAAACAGATGCACCATTGATCCCCCCAAACTAAATGCCTGCTCTGTTTGTCTATTTCCTCTATTAGAGATGTTGACTGACTAAAGCTTGCAATACATGCATGAAATGAGTGCAAGTTGATTAATCAGGTAAGAGCGCACCATTACATGGTATAATGTATCGGTTGTAAGATGTGACACCTAGCATGAGGAATACCAAACACAAAGAAAACTAATTCGGTCTGTAAACTTGAAAAACAAACAAACAAAACACAACTTAAACAACAACATGCGGTTAGACATTTTTGTTGGTCAGTTTAATTTATGTAGGGTCAAGATTTCTGTATTTATATCTTCAGTATCTTATTCTGTGTGTATTTAGTGACATGTGACTATCAACACTGGAAGTCTTTACTTATCCCTGACATAATTTACTTGCATACCCTTGGTGTATTTCCACTTGAGACTAACAGTTGTTTACTGTAGCGGCAGCAGTGTCACCACGGCTATTGTCCACTTAGTCATTACATTTCATAACTTGATTTTTGTTTCTTTTGGCCATGTTTCAAACATTTCTTTCCCCAACACCGTCCTTTGTTTTCGCCTACCAGGAAGAGTCAAGCGGACCCTATAGACACAGCACAGTGAGATCCACGCTGCAGCTCCTTTAAAGGGGCAATGATTCATGAGGCTAGCGCTCCTGTCCCTGGGGCTGAGAGGAATAGCTGGCATTATCTTCTGCAAATGGGTCTGAAAATGCTCTTGGCCAGGTTGACCAGGCCTGATTTATAGCCCAAGATGCACTGAATGGTTAGGCTCTCCCTTTCAGCATACTGTATAGGTACGAGGCCCTTGTCACCGGTGCATGTCTGAAAATGCACAAAAACTCACAAGTGTACCTCGCTTTGCTGCTTGTGTTTTATTCAGCTGTGCACTTTACTCTGATTGTGTATATATAAAAGCTAAATTAATAATTAAATGTATGATGTGAACCCTGTAGAGGAGAGGAAGTAGCCTTAACGCATAATATGTCAGCAGAGAGATAAACAGTTTTTCACCTTTATCTTTCTTTTTCTAAGCTTCTAAATAGATATGAGCCTTATCCTTGCCTTGAAGAAGGAGCTGTTGTCAAAGAAATAAAAATGGCTTCCTAGAAAACTGAAAAGGGGAAAAAAAACTATTGATTTTCTTCCAACTAGTGTGAAACTATGTGAGTTAATTCTACAAGACTATAGTTTTAAGAGAGCCTTCTGAATATTTCTGTTTTCCACTTCATATACAGTATACAAGTATTTTTTTAGATTCTCAGCACTTCAAAATCTGCCTCAGCCAAGTAAAAAAAAAAGGATTTCAAATGAATAATGTACAGTGTGAACACAAACTGTTTGAAATAGAAAAAGTAAATGCCATATGAATGTCTCCAGTTGTCTAAAAGCAAGTAACAAAAAACATAACTGAGCCTCTCAAAGGGAATAAGAATTGTCTTGTTTTTGTCAAAAAAACTAGTTTGATTCCCACACAGCCTGCATTAAAAAGAGGTGGCCTTATTCCTCACGCGCTAATGGACATCGGACTCGTTAAGGGCTATTTACCAACAGAGAGATTGTAAGCAATCGTTATGACGCCACAACCATTATGTTTGCACATTGAGCATGTCCTTTCTTGTAACTGTTTTCCATTTTCTCATCAGAACAGCGTCTGGTAAAACCAGAGACAGGGGATCCTTATTGCAAACAACTATTACACAAAGTGTATTTGACTTACTTTATGAAGCGTCTACAATGCAAACTGACAGAGAATGTTTTAGCAAACATCACCTGCTTTCAGTCTTTCTGTCTCCCCCATTAGAGAATTGCTAGTTCTGTTTCACTTTTGTTACGTAAGATCTACAAGAGGGCAAGAAGAGAGCCCACTTCTTGCCTCTCTCTGTGCAGCCTCCAGAACGCTAGAGGTTCAGCGTCAGATGCTTTGGGTTTTAATGAGTGACATTTAATGACTGTGTTATAGAGATCTCTGCATGATGTCTGTTCAAGCTATTATCTATTTTCTAAACCTCCAGCACAGCTTTTCCACACTTAAGAGAACACCTTTTACAAGCTGAAAGTCAATGTTTCTAAATGGTTTACATCCAAGTGGATTATTTAAAAGGTCCTATGTCAGGCAGATCCTTATTTGGTGGCTTGACAGCTTGACCCAGAATCACTGGACTTCCTGTCCTTGCATTGATTGATTAGCTTATTTTTCTTCTTTGTCTTTGCTTTGCTGTCTTTGATTCTCACTTCATGGGAAACTGATCAAGTCTGAGAACCCAGAGACTTGTTAATTCTGTTTTAATTTTTTTGTTGTGTTAGGAATTAAAGAAACGGCTTATTTATAAAGAAAATATGATCAACTGTATAGTTTTGTAACCTAAAACATACTTTGGCTCTTTTGCAACTTGTGCCACCTCTGTGAAAAATGATCTGTTTGGGATGTGCTGTGGGTTTTCATCCCAGACCACTAATTAGGACTGATGAAGTGATGATGTGGCTTGAATATGAAAAGGAAAATCAATTTCAACCAGATAAAAATTGAATAAATTTTATGCTTCTGAGATACCATATTATTTTTTTATTTGTTATAATTTGAGTGCTCAGGCTGTTCTTTCATTTTACTCAAAGATGTCAACCAGCTTTTATCCTTTGACAAGATTATTGTTTACCGTACTTGGAAAAAACGTTGTTAAAAACTTCACACTTCAGTGTAGCCCACTAGAGATAGAGCTAGGAAAAGGCAATAACTGTGAGGAAAGGGTCCATTAATTGATTGATGTTGTGTAATCAACATTGACCAGAAATATCACTTTGGTACAAAAAGCTTTCTTGTGCTAGATTTAGCTGTTCTATTCAGCGTATTAATGGGGAGTGTTAAAAACCTACACAGGTGAAAAAGTGTCACCAAAAGGGAAACTTAAAGTGGATGTGGTTTATGGTGACCAAACACACAAGCTAGAGCTCTATGTTTTGAAAACCAAAGGCCCAGCATTACTAGGACGTGAATGGCTGAGAAAAATTCAACTTGACTGGCATGAAATAAAAGCCCTGAATATCTCATCAGACCTTAAGAAGCTCTACCAGAGGGTTTGAGCAGAGATTGCTACAGTTATTGGAGGCTAATGCACACGTGTTTGAGAAAGGCATTGGTAAACTAAAACACCTAAAAGCAAAAATTGAACTTGACAAAGATGCCAACCCAAGGTTCCACAAGGCGCGCCCGGTGCCATATGCTCTACGTCCCAAGATAGATGCTGAACTGCAAAATTTGGAGACGTCTGGCATTCTTTCAAAGGTCGACCGTCTGGCATTCTTTCAAAGGTCGACTGGAGTGATTGGGCTACGCCCATTGTTCCAGTGATGAAGAAAGGAAAAAGTGAAGTGCGTATATGTGGGGACTTCAAAGTGAGCATCAACCCGGTGCTGCGCACGGTGCAGTACCCCCTTCCACGAATAGAGGACATCTTCTCATCTTTGGCTGGTGGGGAGAAGTTTTCAAAGATTGACTTGTCACAAGCCTATCTCCAGATGGAAGTGGAGGAGTCAAGCAAAAAGTTCTTAACCATAAACACTCATAAGGGACTTTACCAATACAATCGGCTTGTGTTTGGTGTTGCTTCAGCCCCAGCCATCTGGCAAAGGGCCATGGATCAGGTGCTCCAGGACATACCTGGAACACAATGCTACCTGGATGACATTATCATAACAGGAAAAGATGATGATGCTCACTTCCAAAATCTGAGCAAAGTACTCACCAGGCTGAATGAGTATGGCCTACGGGCAAAGAGAGAGAAATGTGAGTTTTTCAAAAGTGAAATCTCCTACTGCGGACATGTTATTGACAAACACGGCTTGCACAAGTCGCAAGAGAAAATTGAGGCGGTGCTGAAAGCACCGAAACCTGAAAATGTGTCACAACTCAGATCGTACCTGGGTCTCGTCAACTATTACCACAAGTTTCTACCCAACCTTGCCTCAGTACTGTATCCACTAAATGCACTGTTACAGACAGGAGTGGAATGGCATTGGTCAGAAAAATGTGAAAAGGCTTTCACAGAAACAAAGAGACTAATAACATCTGATGAGCTACTTACCCACTACGATCCATCCAGACCCATCCGTCTAGCATGTGATGCATCCCCGTACGGCATCGGAGCAGTACTGTCGCACACGTTGGATAATGGACTTGAACGCCCAATTGCATTCGCTTCAAGGTCCCTGTCAAGTGCCGAACGCAACTATGCACAGATAGACAAGGAGGCCCTTAGCCTAGTATGGGGGATAAAAAAGTTCCACCATTACCTCTATGGCCGAAGGTTCACCTTAGTGACTGATCATCAGCCCCTAGTGTCTATATTTAATCCACGAAAAGGAGTCCCAGTGATGTCAGCTGCGCGACTACAGAGATGGGCCCTGTTCTTAGGAGCACACTCATATGACATTGAGTTCAAGAGAACTAAACAACACTGCAATGCTGATGGTTTGTCACGCCTCCCCCTATCAACATCTGTGGAGGAACCGTCGTCAACAGGTGACCCGGTAGAAATGTTTTACACAACACTGGTAGACCAGCTGCCAGTTACCCCAAAATTACACCACACGCGTCACGGCTCCGTCCCGCTCCGGTCCGACCTCCGCAGCAAATACGCACCCATTATAATCAATGACAGAATTTACACTGGCTCCGCACGGCGGCGGTGAGCTGCGGCGAGCGGACGGCAGTCCGTCAAAATTAGAAATTTTTCTATTTCTGCCGGACGCCGGAGCTGTGCCGGAGTCAACTTTTGAAGATTACGTCGCACCAACAGGAAAAGGAACGAGCACAACATCCGTATTTACAAAATAAAATCACCACGGGCGGACTAATCCTAGCTTTATACGGATTTATTTGTACAAAAATGCTGTCAAACTATCATTTATGACTATTCTATGACTAAACTATTATATTTATGACTATGACTACGCCTACAAACGCAATACAAGAAATAAATAAATAAAAAAGTATTTTATTCTGAAATGTAAACATCACTTCCTGTTGCTCAAACCATGTAGCTCATTTACGAGAGAAGATCAAGGCAGCAGTCTCTCTACAGTTGTTCTCCTTCTTTCCACCGAATGAATTGTTTTGTTCTGACTTACTTATTTATCACTTGATTTATCGCGCGATCTCGCACGTGTCTTGGAGCGGCGCATCCAGGCGGACCTGAGCGGAGCGGAGGCAGTGGGAATTGGACTCGTTCAGCTGCGACCTGCGGACCGGAGCGGGGCGGAGCCGCGTGCAGTGTAAAGCCGGGGTTACGAATGACATGATACGAAGAGAAACGAGGAATGACCCAACACTGTCCAAGGTGTACGACATAACAGTACAAGGCTGGCCTACCCATGGGAATACCTGTTTCCCAGAGTTTTCAGCAAGACGTGATCAACTGTCAGTTTGCCAGGGAACCTTGATGTGTGGATCACGTGTGGTGGTTCCCTCCAAGCTTCGCACCAGAGTGTTGGACAGTCTGCATGAGGCTCATGTGGGTACGGTGAAGATGAAAAGTCTGGCCCGTAGCTACGTTTGGTGGCCAGGAATAGATAAACGGATTGAGGACATCACCAAAACCTGTCCAGGGTGCCTAAGCGTTCAAAACGCACCGCCACCAGCTCCCCTTCACCCGTGGGAATGGCCGTCTGCACCCTGGCAGAGAGTGCACATCGATTTTGCTGGCCCGTTCATGAACTCTATGTTTCTTATAGCTGTGGACGCTCACTCTAAGTGGCCAGAAGTAGTCCAAATGAACTCAACAACATCAGAAAAGACTATATCTGTTCTGAGAACCATTTTCGCCAGGTATGGCCTTCCTGAACAAATTGTGAGTGACAATGGCCCACAGTTTACTTCTGAGGAATTCCAAGACTTCATGAAAAAGAATGGTATCAAGCATTTCAAGTCGGCACCTCACCATCCAGCAACAAACGGATTAGCAGAACGGTTCGTACACACCTTCAAAAAGTCCATAAAAGCAATGATGAAAGAAGACATCTCTCTTCAACACAAAATTGACAATTTCCTCTTTGTGTACCGCAAATCTGTCCATGCAACAACCAATCAGACACCTGCAATGCTGTTTATGAACAGACAAATCAGATCTCGCATTGACCTTCTAAAGCCAAACCTGAGGAGAAAAGTGCAGAACAAACAGTTCAGCAGCTTTTCGGGTGAACCGCCAAGAAGCTTCGACGTGGGACAACAGGTTCTGGCACGTGACTACAGAGGGGAAAAGTGGACGCCTGGAAAGATCATCACTAGGAGCGGCCCTCTGATGTATGAGGTGGACACTGGAGAACATACCTGGAGACGCCATGTGGATCAGCTGTTAAATGCTCAACCAAAGACACCGGAGCAACCAGCACATCCACCTGATCCTGAAACCAACTCTGACCTCAGCACAGTGACACCCACAGTTGCAGAGGAAGTGCCCCCTACCGAGAGCACGCCACAGGTTCCCAGGCGTAACCCTGAATGACTCAGGGTACCCCCGAAAATATTAGACTTATGAGTTTCACTTATGGGACTTGTGGGATAAAAATAAATGTAAAAAAAAAAATAGAAGGTGTTTCAATGTTTGTCAACTGAATGACAAGTTGTGTTTAATGCATTAGCTATGTTGTATGTTATTTTAGTTACGTAGCATTGTTCTAAAAGGGGAGGAGTGTAGTGTATTACTGTGGAACTATTTACTTAAGCGGAACCACTCCCCTAGTTGCCGGGTTACCTAGAGGTGATCTGCCGGCGTAGTGATTTGTGTGTGTAATGTTGAGACCAGTTGAAGACAAGTAAAGTCACGTTCTTTTCCATAACCGAGTGGATTATTCTTTCATCTTTAAAATATACTTTGTTGGAGTAAAGACACAACAACATATATTTTTTGACAAATTAAAAGAGGAAAATGATTTTCTTCAGAGCCCTATAAAGAGAGAGTTGCGACACTCCCGTAGACTCTCATAGAAAGAATGGAATGTGGAAGTCACGTGGGTCATGGAGCGGCAACTACCGGTAGTTCCAAACAGCAGAGGTTCCAGCAGTGAACATAGTTCATTCTTGGTGTTTCAGACGTGTTTTCTCTGGTAAGTTGATGAAAATACTTTTTTTTTTGCCATTTTGAAGCATTAGCTGACTGTTCCTTACCAGTTTATCAATATTAATACTTCATGTCGCCAGTTTTTGTTAATTAAACATGTAAAATTGCTAGTTGTGTTTTAACTGCAGCTAGCTCTGCCATCATGACGGGTTTAAACTGGTCTATTTCTTATTCAGCGTTTTAAAATATTCATTACAGCTTAAATTTTGAAAGTTGTTTTTTATTTATTTATTATTTTTATGGTAATTCCAGTTACTGAACTCTCAACTAGAAAATATAGCCTTTTTTCTGCGACATTGATACGATTAATTTAAAGGTATTGAGACATCATGTTGGAAATTTCCATATTTGTCACAACATATATATCTTATATCATTAAGCTATGTTCGTTTTTGCAAAATAAATTATAGATATATTAAAATTTCATTACAAGTTATGGTAATTTTTTCGCTGGGATACGCCCCTAGAAATCCGAGATTTTCCGCATACGTCATCAGTGACGTGCCCGTGGGAAGCTGCTGCTCCAACGCGCATGTAAATATTAATGGCGGAGCATGTCGAATCAGACGAGTGCAGCATTTCTAGTGTTGATCTAAGCGATTTGTCTTCAGTTTTGGAAGTTCTGTTAGTTCTGGTGATTCCAGTAAGATTCAGAAGACTTTTAAAACCGGATTCTATTCCTACTATTTTTAAAAGAAAGTCACACAGCTACCACATCTAAACAACGCAGTAAAGCTACCGTCGGAAAAGAGTAAGTCTTTGTGTAGACATACCGTATTCACCGGAGGAAAATACGCTCCGGTGTTTAATATGCTTTGTCCAATTATTAACAATAAACAAGAAAAAAACGTACACAATACGCCCCGGTGTTTAATACGCGTCATCACCACGCGACGCGTCAGCGCCTCATTTGCCCTAATCAAGATGGCGGCGACAGAAGCAAGCGAGTACGAAGATCTTCACAAGGAAACACGGTAAAACAATTATTTCTTTGCGAGAAAAAAAATATTTCTTAGCTGACTTCATAGCAGACGGGCTCCTGAGCTTAACGAAATGTTCAAATCAGCTGGATTTTTAAAAAAAAAGTTCGCTGAATTTTAGGCAGGCGCCAGGCGGGTCAAACCGGACGCTTTCTTTCTTTAAATTTAGCTAAATAAACGCTTAAAAAATATATTTCTGAGCTGACTTAATAGTAGACGTACTCCTGAGTTTAACGAAATGTTCAAATCAGCTGGATTTAAAAAAAAAAGTTCGCTGACTTTTATGCAGGCGCCAGGCGGGTCAAACCGGACGCTTTGTTTCTTTAAATTTAGCTAAATAAACGCTTAAAAATATATTTCTTACCTCACTATAGCAGACGGGCTCCTGAGCTGAACCAAATGTGAAATCAGCTGGATTTAAAAATCCGCGGTGTGGTTTATGAGTGGTATCTTGCAAACAAAAACAGCTACATCCACAGCAGGGAGCGGGCAGCGACAGTCATCAGTCCGACCAAAGGAGGCTTTTTTCGGACACAGCAAGTAGAAACTTCTGGAAGTGGCCCCTCTTCCTCTTCACTCTCTGAGTCCTCTGCTGGCTGCTGCCTACAGCGCCCGTATAGCGGCCGAAACTGGTACTGCACCATTTTTGCCAAAAATGAAAAACGAAGAATCAGAGTGAAAAATGAGTCTAAAAATATGGTAAAAAATCCATAAATAATACTCTTCGGTGTTTAATACGCTGGACATTCAAATGAGCAAAAATACTGCGTATAATACACCGGAGAATACGGTAATCGGAGCTGTGTAGTGTTTTAGATGATAAACTATATATTTAACGTGAGCTCATGTTGTTTTACTTTATATACTGTGAGTGTATAAAGCCAATTATCACAGAGGATTCTTCATGTGCGATGCAAAAAAATAAAAAATTAGCCGACAGAAAATCAGGAGCAAACACACGTTGCTTATGTCTTTTTAAATGATGTCTGCGCGATCAAGTAACATCAGTAAGTTTTTTTATTCAGGGAGGTGTTGCGGTTCAAAAGTTGAAGGGAAGCTCTGAAACGAATGTGCAAGTTTTAGGCAGGTTTATTGTACATTATAAGAATAAACCTTACAGCGACCAACAGACCTCTCACCGAGCACAAGTCCAACACACACACATCTTCGAAGGCGGACCACGGTTTTATACCTCTAGATGACGTCATCGCCTCGTGGGACCAATCCTGGAACCGAACCGCCTTGGAACCGCCCTAGAACTTTTCTACTCTGTGAGTGATCCGCCTCTCAGCCAATCAACTACCAGCTCTGTATGTCAATCATCCAGTGTTGTGTCTGTTGTATTATGCAGGCGTGTAACTGAAAAACTCTTCCCTATTGGAAATAAAACCCGTAAATAAAGGTTCCATCTTGAATATATTTTCACATTATATGGTGGAATTAAGTGAACATAAATCATAACGCATAATATGTGTGCTTCAGGTGTAATACTGATATACATATATTTCAGAGGGTTTATTAATGAGAGTTTTGGATGATTTACTGTCTTAAAATGATACATCTCAAACGCGATCGGGCGTAGTTTTTAGCTTAGCACAACAACAAAGAGAAGCCACATGAAGCTATCCTCACTTAGCTACGATGGATGAAATAAGCCGTGTTTAGATCACTTTTCCATTGATCGAGTGTCCAATAACTGTATTGGCTGAATAATAACCCTTCGATTGCTTTAATACATTCAAGTACTAACAATAATTTCTGTTTATTCAATGCTAAGAATGATAAACCCACATGAACCTCCAGCACGTTTTTTCAAAGCTGCATCGTGTATTAAAAAGTTTTCCATTGATAGAGCATAAAATAAAATGATTAGAGCAAGATTAAAACTTCTACTGCTTATATTGACCAAAGTTACTTTATTTTGACAAAACAAACTCATAAAATTATTTGTTGTCAGACTCAACCTTATGAAAAACACTGTTAATTTTCTTATTTACTCATTTCATAAATGCAAATTAAATCATGGGATCTAATCAATAGTGAATTTGAATCATATTTTATAATTTAGACAGTAGAATATTTAGATGTCTAATTACCGGTACAAATTTCATTCTGTCAACAATAATGTCAAATTGCTGGAATTATGTCCAGCTTTCCAGGATCAACCATCTCAACATCTGATGAACCACAAGAGTCATGGCCTTCAACTAGTCAAGTTACCAAGGTAAAGTTCTGGCATAAAAAAATCGCAATTCTTCTTCTTCTTCTTTCGGCTTTTCCCTTTTTAGGGGTCTCCACAGCGAGTCATCCTCCTCCACCTCACTCTGTCCTCTGCATCCTCTGTCCTCACTCCAACTACCTTCATGTCCTCTCTAACTGCATCCATATATCTCCTCTTTGGCCTTCCTCTGTGTCTTTTTCCTGGCAGCTGCATTTCTAACATCCTTCTACCAATATACCCACTGTCCCTCCTCTGGACATGTCCAAACCATCTCAGTCTGGCCTCCCTAACTTTATCTCCCAGTTGTTCAACTGTTGTTCAAATCGCAATTAAAACTTGCTAAATAGTTTAAAAAAACATCTAAATCGTGATTCTGAATTATATAATTTTTATTTCTGTTTTCTTAGAATTCTGAAACCACACAAACAAGGTACAACTCAAGATCTGTCAGAGTACAAGTTTGTTTAAGAAAGGGCACAGAGAACAAAGGTATTTTGAAAAATAATGTTTTTTTATTTGTTTGTTTGTTGTTTTCCTTTGACAGGCTATGTGGAAGCTGTTAGGAAGGAGGTAATTGCTCTCTGCACAGGTGAATCAGAGGACCAGCCTGGAGAAGTTCACGTGCCACCTCCACTCAGCATCCAGATATTTACACAGCAGTTCCAGAGAGACGTTCCAGATACCAGTAATCATTCAACATTGGGCCACGTGAAGCCAGTGTAGGCATCTTCTGCTGGAAAAGTGTTGCGGATCCTAGTCACAACTAGGGCTGAACGATTTTGGAAAATAATCTAATTGCGATTTTTTTTTTTCTATAAATTGCGATTGCGATTTAAAATGCGATTATTTTTTTAATACCTTCTCAAGTATTTTTCAACAAACAGAAGCAATAAATCAATCTGTTTTATAATAAACAATGCCAGATTTATTTAAAGCAGAGATTAAATAAAGCAAGCAAATGTATGACTTTTCTTTTCACCATTTCTATTTTTTCTTGTTTCATAAACACAATAGTATACAGTACAAGTTAAGTGAACTTCCTAACTACTGTCTGAACTTCACATGACAGTTAATAAATAAATATAAAAAATTAGATATAAAAAATTTAACTTACTGCTTTCCAGCCAGTAACATCACAAAAAATAAAGTGCAAAAAACAAAGAGAATCTGCTTTAACCAACTCGTTCTGGGAATTCAAACTCAGTGAACACAAAATAAACTAGTATCTGTTCATATTAAATGTTTTAGATGTAAATTTAAAAATAAAAAACTCTTGGAACAATAATGTAAACATAGTCCATCAGTAACAGCAGGATGCAGACCCTTGTGAACAGACTCCGACACCTCAATATCCTGCCAGGTTATTATAAGGGAGCATGCATAACGGTCACCTGACAGCAACAGAGAAATGGCTGTGAGCTGCTCTAACACTTCATTTCTTTGGATCCCCATCTTGTTGGACATTCAGTGATGAGGCTGTGTTCAGAAAGTTTGAGCTCCCTCTTCAGTCATTGCTGCCTTCTTCTTTCAACTGTGGGAGAGACACTCTGTCATGTCCTGTAATACAAAATAAAATAAAATTAATAAATACACACATTCACATCCTCACCTCTAACTCGTGCAAAAATTGAGGACCAGAAAAAATCTTCTCACGTTGTTAGTTAAAAACAATGTACAGGTTTTAGCTTTTCCCAGTTTGACAACGTTAAGTGAATGCAAAACGTGATGACTAAATAGCTTCACATTACTGAACATAATAATTAACATTTTATTTAAAACGGACAATAAAAAGGATAGTATAATAGTTGTGACATCACGACCAGGTTTGGTAATAGGTACACGTAATGAGAAAGTGCATCACCTCATCTAAATAGCTATGCTAAAGCTAAGATAACATTAAACACCGCTAGTTTAAAAAAAAACAGCTTGCGCAAAACGTGTGTGTTTACTGGTTTTTTATTAATTCATATCACTAACAACAAAACTGTTTAAAAAAAATCAGATAATGAATGCGCTTTTTCACGCAGAATGTTAGCTTGCTGAGCTAGCTGCTAACAGGGCAGCGTCAACAACAGGCCCGGTCACATGACCAGCTCGCGCTCTGTTTATCTCCCGCGGTCTCATCAGATACACGTTTACATGGACTAACTTACCTGAATTTTTAACTTTTATGACTTCTGTCGAGCCTGAAGCCATTGTGTTAGAGCGCGCGGTGTCCCCCTCCCTGCCTGCTCGGTTTTGTTCCGCTCCACTCGGCTCGGCTCACTCCCAAGTCACGTGACCAGTCAAATCGCAGCCCGTGCGATTAGTGAATCGCGTTTTAACATATCGCGAGATTATCGCAAATGCGATTAATCGTTCACCCCTAGTCACAACACATGATCGAAGTGGAACTCCATAGAACTCTGTAAAATAAAAATGTTTTAGTTGATTTTGTACAGATTCATACATTCCTGATTTTTGTTTTGTTTTTAATACATTTAAATTGGAAAAAAACAATGTCAAACAGAGAATTTTTGGTGTCATTTAATTTTGTAAAATGTGTAAATTGTCAATGTACCATTTGTTTAACATCTTAAAAATAATTTAATATATGTGTTTAAACTTTTTTCATTAAAAACCAATAAATTACATATTTATTTTTATATGTAAATTATAAATATATATTTATATTATAAAAAAAGGCGTTCAATACAGAAACAACTGGACTTTATTTGTAACAGAAAATGTTTCGCTCTCTATCCATAGTGCTTTCTCAATTCAAATGGATAGAGGGTGAAACGTTTTCTGTAACAAAGTCCAGTTGTTTCTGTATTGAACGCTTTTTTTGATTTTATCATGTCCTGGACGACTGAGAATCTCCACCAGCATATATTTATATAATTTTGTGATATATCAGATCTTTGCTTTATTTACAGTGGAGAAACATTAATAAAACAATAAAATTGTTTTGTGTTTTCATTGAATTCAAAATATTTTTTATGATAAAACTAGGCAGTAAGTAAGTAAGTAAGCAGTAATCATTAAATGCACGGATGTAATTTAGACAGAATTTCAGTGAAAATTCATTTTTGAAGTGATAATTCAGAAATATACTCTCGATATAGTGAACATTCAGTGTATTTACACATGCACATTACATCTGTGGAAATGATAATGATGTTTTTCATGTCAAAATAAACATTAAAAAGTACAGATACTTTAAAGGTACTCATATTTTTAAACTATAATTTATGTTGAATAATTATTAGATACATTCAAAAAAGGCGTTCAATACAGAACAACTGGACTTTATTTATTTGACAAATAAAGTCCAGTTGTTCTGTATTGAACGCCTTTTTTGATTTTATCATGTCCTGGACGACTGAGAATCTTCACCAGCATATTAGATACATTAATTAAAAAATTACCAATCAGTGCTCTGTAAACGAGATGGATCGGGTTCCATGACTTTTCCTGCCTACAATCCTCCCTCCTCTGCAGCTGTCTCTCCTCCTCTGCAGTGTCTGTTCAGACTCACTTCCTGAACGGTAAGGTTCATATAAATACGGTTGAATACCTAAATTAAAACCTGCTGGCTCTTGTTCATCACCAGAACTAACAGAACTTCCAAAACTTAAGACAAATCGCTTAGATCAACACTAGAAATGCTGCACTCGTCTGATTCGACATGCTCCGCCATTAATATTTACATGCGCGTTGGAGCAGCGGCTTCCCACGGGCACGTCACTGATGACGTATGCGGAAAATCTCGGATTTCTAGGGGCGTATCCCAGCGAAAAAAATACCATAACTTGTAATGAAATTTTAATATATTTATAATTTATTTTGCAAAAACGAACATAGCTTAATGATATAAGATACATATGTTGTGACAAATATGCAAATTTCCAACATGATGTCACAATACCTTTAAAGTTATAGATCCTTTGTCAAAGACTGCAGCATAAATTGTGACATTATCATTAAAGAAAAATATGATTGTGGAGATGAGTAATTTTTTATGTTTTCCAGGTAATGACTTCAGTGAACTGTTGAATGTTGCAAAGTATCACAAAGGTACAAGATCTCATTTTCTGTCTTCTCAAACAATAATATATTAATCAAGATGTTTAAATAAAATTACTTTAACACCATAACCTTCACAAAGTTGATATTTACTGCAGGACTGTTAATTTACATTACTTTTATATTATTAGTTTAGTGTATGGTTGTAATGATCGACTGAACCCAAAGTGGTACGAGACCAGAACAGAATCAAAACTCAGAGTGACAATAATAACAGTGTTTATTATGTACAAGGTGAAACGGTACACTTGGGGTCTCTGGAGTGCCTGGAAGAGAGAACAGTGTCAGGATCCTTCTGATGGGATAGGTGAATCAAAATTGATGCTCTGTTTTTTCTCTTACAGGGGGATGTTGGTTTGAGGTTCTGAAAGGACTTCAGGACTCCAGAGTAGATGGGAAAAATCCAGAACAATGACAGGCAAGACCGACAGACAGACTCTGGCAGGCGAGTGGCAACAAGGCAGGACTGGCAGATGGGGAATAGGATCCAAGGATTCTTTTTTTATTTTTTTTTATTGAACATTTTAGAACATACATAACAAAAGGAACACAAATATAACAACAAATGACAATCTCAAATTACAATAGCCCCTTTCATAAGACATGTCGGTCCGGCTTTTATGCGCGTTCAAGCCTCCAACAAGCATTCAGAAAACACGCAAACGCGGTTTGGCGGATTAAATTGACTCGCCTTTGATCCCCCTCTGACCCGCCACGGTTCATAGTGTCAGCCCCGGATCTGAGCCGCGCAGACCCACTTCTGAATGCAAGACGCACGATCCGCGCTCAGAATACAGATGCCATCAGTGTGCGACCGCAGTCAACAGGCAGATTTATATTAAAAATGACACAAAACCACTGTATAAACTAGTTTCGCTTTTGTTTCCCCTCTAGCCGCGGCACAGCGCGCTGAGTGTGTGTGTGTGTGTGTTTCTCTTTTTTCCCCCTCTAGCGGCGCAGCGCGCTGAGTGTGTGTGTGTGTGTGTGTGTTTCTCTTTTCCCCCCCTCTCTCTCTCGCAGCGACTCTGTGTGGGGTCTTCAAAACGTCAGGTGTGTGTGTGTGCTGCGCGTGGGCTGGAGTCAGACATCAGCTGTACATTTATTATGAGGAAATATTTAAAAAGACACGACAACTTGTAAACGTCTGATCACGTCTGTCCCACGTCGCGGTGGAGTCCAGCTGTGCTGCACGCCTCTTTTGAAGCCGCGTTGCAGCTTTTTTTCTAACACGTTTATTTGAGCTGGACCAACCCGTATTCAACTGTGGTCTTATGAATGACCCGATGGGCATTAAAGCCGGACTGGTCTGTGCGGGAACTGCGCGGGTCTGACTTATGAAAGGGGCTAATGATACATATAAACTTGTAAAAATATCTACTAACATACCTCCTAAGGTAAACATATTCTTAAACAAATTAACATATCAACCATCATAAACTTAAACTTGGGTAATATTCTTATTTGAAAGATTGCAAATAATACACTCCAATTAAATTAAACAATCACATAACTATTTAACATTCTACATAATTACTAAAATAATTTGTCAGAGGGCTATATTATCTGAGCGAGGTGATCAGAAAGATTTTTTGCTTGTGGTTTTTTAGCACAGTTTAATGAAAGTTTTAACAACTGGAGTTTTTGTTTGAATACAGACCATAATGGTTTAGACTTGCCATATCTGCATTTATGTATATAGAATTTCAATATTATGATAATGTTATTAACTAAGTATTCATCTTTTTTATTCTCAGATACATATCCATATAAGATGTTGCTAATCTTGTTGCTAATCTTTACATGGAGGAAGTGGAGCAGAGAGCCCTAAACTCCTATGAGGGGACAACTCCAAGCCATTGGTTCAGATACGTGGATGATACCTGTGTCAAAATCCAAGCCAGGGAGGTGGAAGCGTTCACCAGACACATTAACTCTGTTGATAACAACATCAAGTTCACCAGAGAGGATGCTAACGACAATAAGCTGCCTTTTTTGGACTGTTTGGTGCATATGGAGGGAGATGACAGTCTCAACATTGAAGTTTACAGAAAACCAACCCACACAGACCAATATCTCCTGTTCGACTCTCACCATCCACTGGAGCACAAACTTTCTGTCATCAGAACTTTACAGCATCGGGCAGAACACATCCCCACGAAGACAGAAGGGAAGGAAAAGGAACAGAAACACATCAAAAAATCTCTGCAAACATGTGGATATCCCAACTGGGCTTTTGTCAAGTCAGCAAGGAAATCTGTTAAACACAATAATGAACAGAAAAAGTCTAACAGACGGAAAAACATTGTCATTCCTTATGTTGCTGGAGTCTCAGAGAATTTCAGAAGGATTTTCAACAAACACAACATCCCAGTACATTTCAAACCTAGCAGGACTCTCAGACAGAGGTTGGTCCACCCTAAAGACCAAACCCCCACACACAAACAGAGTGGTGTGGTTTATGCAGTCCAGTGCAGCGAAGTCTGCTCAGACCGTTACATCGGAGAAACGAAGCAACCTATCCACAAAAGAATGTCTCAACATAGGAGAGCTACCTCCTCTGGACAAAACTCAGCTGTTCACCTCCACCTCACGGACAAGGGTCACTCATTTGAGGACCAGAATGTTCAAATTTTGGACCGAGAGCACAGATGGTTTGAGAGGGGGGTGAAGGAAGCTTTGTATGTTAAGAGAGAAAAACCTTCTCTTAACAGAGGAGGAGGTCTGAGATTTCAACTTTCTAAGACTTATAACTCAGTTTTGGATTTGATTCCGAAACGTTTTACACTGGATGGGAGCAGGGATGTCTTGTCTGTAAATTAGACTAACAAAGTTTCTCTGAGTAGCCTCTGTTGTTGTTTGGGAGGTGTTTTTTGTCAATTTACATACAGTTTTGTGTCTTCTACCAGAGACCTCAAGGGAACCTCCTACTGTTAAGGTGTGATCTTTCAATTTACATGTATGTGTTACAAACCCCCAGGTGTGATGTGTTGTTTTGTCAATTTAAATAGAATGGGCATGTTAGGTATTTTGTGGTGTTATTTCAGTTTCCAATTTCATATGTTGGTGCGTGGCTTGTATAAAACTTCTCGTTCTCACAGCTTCCATTCATTCAGAATTGAAAAAGACTTCTGGACAGAAGTCGAAACGTTTTCTGCAACAAATAAAGTCCAGTTGATCCTGTATTGAACGCCTTTTTTGATCCATATAAGATGTTCTGAACGGAGAAGGAGTCCATGTTCATGGACTTGATGGTCAGGAGATCGTGAAGGGATTTCCATAATGTGTTCACAGAATGACAGAAATAAAATAAATGTTCTGTTGTTTCAGGGTCGTTACATATATAACAGTTATCACATTCAAATTTAAATCTATTTCTGATAAACTCGTTAGAAGGATAAATGTTATTTAAAGTTTTGAAATGTAATTCTTTATATTTAGGTGGAAGAGGGAAACCCAGATATTGTGTCATAATTTTTATTCTTTCCTTAGAAATCATGAAACTTTCTTCTTACCTGACCAGTATATATTGTTTTTATTAAATGTTGTCTTAAGAAATTGTTATTACATTTCTTGTGTGTTAAATTTAGTCCATTGAGATTGATGCTCGGTAAACTAACTGTTGGTTTTAGTTTCATAATTATTTTTTATTAACTGAACAAATGCAATTGGTATATTTTTTTATTATTTTATCATAGTCTTTTTTGGTGCAGATTAGGTTATATTTTTTTGTGAATTCTTCATAGTCATATAGATTTCCCTTTTCATCCATTAGATGAGTGCGTGACCATATTTGCTTCTCCATCCATGTTTCCATGAACATAGACTTCCTTCTATGTAGAACAACTCTGTTGTTCCAAAATGGAACATTATGAGGACTGAAATTATGTTTGTAAGCTATTTCCCAGTTTAATAACACCTGTTGGTGAAAAGCAGATAATTTAACAGGTAATTTAGGAATGTCAAAGTCACATCTTAACAGGAAATCAACACCTCCAACTTTACTAAAAACCAAAGTGGGGACAGCAAACCAAACCTCATGAGCATTTTTCAGAAATGATTGAAGCCATTTAAAGTTGCAGTATGTAGCTTTTTTTATAAACATATTTCTTCTCTCTGTCACTATTTTTTGTCAGAGTGATGTTAAACAGGTAATCTTTGAGAAATACTATATTCCTCTGGCGTCTCCCGGTGGTTAAAATAGCATTTATAAAAACCAGAGCGGGCCGTGTTTGACCAGCCAATAAAAACAGAGTTATTTTCATGAACGAGCTTCCCCCGCCCTCCCCCCGCCTCTCCCAGCTGCAGCGCGCAGCCGGGCACGCTCCCGTCTCAAACAGTAGCTGTTTCAAGATGGCGGAGGTGGCGAGAGCTTCGAGTGCTCAAAGGATTGCCAAGCGATGCAGAGTTAGCAACTTTCCTGCTTGAAAAGTAAGTGTCTTTGCTTGAATCATGTGATAGCGCAAATGCCATGAAATTATCTACAACAGGCTAAAACCGTTTTCCGGCCTACAGCTGACGTGATGCTAATGGCAGCAGCTAACTCATTCAACCTCAGTATTGTTTTGATACGTACATTTAGTTATCCTAACTTATTGTATTGTGGATCAGCAAGCAGATATGATGAAAGTACTGTAACTGTGCTGTCTGTGTAAGAGATGCATGATCACAACAACTAGCAATTAGCATATTGTCTGCAGATCATTTGGTGTTCATAATCTAAAAGTCTGTTAGTTGTACTACACAATATATGTTGTTGATGCATACATCTCAACCTCTTTGGACGTTTACCTGTATAAAGGGCCTCAAAAATCATTAATTTTTGGAATAAAATCTGTAAAACTTGCGGTGGGGTGGACGAGTTTGTCTGCTGCGGACATGAGCATGCAGTGAAGCAGGATGAAAGGAGAGCATAAAAAGTTCAAATGTTACTTCTAGCAGCAGAACAGGATGGAAGATGGCTGTTTGATGCTATTTTTTAAATCATCCTAAATGCTTTGATATGTTAGATAAATTTGTCATTGTGTGATAAATGTGTTGAAAAGAATATCTGATTATTGTTTGAACTACATTATATGTTTTTATGCAGAGATGATGACTTTGGGGAAGGTCTCAGAAGTGAATTTGGGGAGACTCCCATTCAGGTTTTGGAAACAAGGTAAGTAAGGGGAAACCGTATTTATGTCAAGATTATTTTATGGTTTGCACTGCAACTAATATAACTGTGATCATAATATTATTACACAATTTTAAAATGTAGATGGTAAGGTTGTATGTCTAATATTGTTTATGAAATTTATTTCCACCAGATATTACGGTAGGCAGAAACAAAAAACAAAGTTTAATAGTTGTTTTTATATAATCCATCCATCCATCCATTTTCTTCCGCTTATCCGGGGTCGGGTCGCGGGGGTAGCAGCCTAAGTAGGGAGGCCCAGACTTCCCTCTCCCCAGCCACTTGGAGCAGCTCCTCTGGGGGAATCCCAAGGCGTTCCCAGGCCAGCCGAGAAACATAGTCCCTCCAGCGTATCCTGGGTCTTCCTCTGGGTCTCCTCCCGGTGGGACATGCCCGGAACACCTCACCAGGGAGGCGTCCAGGAGGCATCCTAACCAGATGCCCGAGCCACCTCAACTGGCTCCTCTCGATGTGGAGAAGCAGCGGCTCTACTCTGAGTCACAACCCAAAGCTCATGACCATAGATGAGGGTGGGAACGTAGATCGATCGGTAAATTGAGAGCTTTGTCTTTCGACTCAGCTCTCTCTTCACCACGACAGACCGGTACAGCGCCCGCTTCACTGCGGACGCTGCACCTATTCGCCTATCGATCTCACGCTCCAGTTTTTATATAATGTATTTGTTCATTGTTATGGCTTTTCTGTGCTGCAATTTTAGTGGTCATAAAATTAGAATAATACAGACGCACAATATTGACAATAAATAACTTTGAAGCTTATTTTTATATTATTTTATTTTTCTAACCGCGTCACAGAAAAAGTACAACTTTATAAATTTAAGAATTTTTAAAAAGATGACTTAATTAAAATTCTGTGTTCGTGTATAACATACATTTGCACTGAACGTACGTATTTTAGTGCGTGTTAAAAATATGATTTTGTCTATATTTTCGAGTTAGTCTCATTAACTTTTATTGGGAGAATTTATTGAACTGGTATCCAAGTACATGTTGTTTTCTGTCCTGATCAAAATTGAATATTGTTTTTTAATAAAATAATGTAATGTGTTGCCTCAGTAACAATGTTAGTTTGTTTTTTACGTTTATATTTTTTTGATGTCCTCAGCCATTTCAGACCTGCTTCACCAGCAACCATCCCTCTTTTACCTGGACAACCATCCCTCCTTTACCTGGACAACCTTCATGGTGCATCTGCCGTAGATGCAGAGAAATGCCGACCGTGGTAGAGAGGAAGTGCTGCAACCAACAGCCGCATCTGGGGCCAGGCACAGCTACCACTGAGTACAAACTCATCTCAGTGGGTTCCACCTGCGTGAGACCGAAGGTGATCAACCAGCACTGAGGACTGACCCATGGAGACCAGATGAAGACCATCTCCAAGCGGGGTGTCCTCCAAAGATCTGTGGCAGGGTGTGGCCTTGGGGCAATTTCAATCCCAAAAATCCTCAATTAAAAGAAAATAACTTTTAAACGAGTTGATGAAGTTTATAAATGAATGTACCGGTATATATAAGGTAAATGAATACTGTATATATATATAAATTGTATATATACAGTAGTTATAAAAATAGTTATTTATTTATATAGATACCTATATTTATAACTATATATATATATATATATATATAATTATAAATATATATTGTTTATTTATATAAATAAACTATATATATATATATATATATATATATATATATATATATATATATATATATATATATATATATATATATATATATATATATATATATTATATATATATATATATATATATATATATTATATATATATATATATATATATATATATATATATATATATATATATATATATATATATATATATATATATATATATATATATATATATATATATATATATATACAGTATATATATATATATATATATATATATATATATATATA